>JAULJZ010201509.1:0-19627 GCA_032270985.1 Heliamphora pulchella
TGGCATTCTTGATCTAAAAAATCACTTGGCCACACAATTTCATACTAAGGACTTGGATTCTATTCGTTATTTTCTTTTGATTGTGGTTTCTCGTTCTTATAAGGGCATTTCTCTTTCTCAACGAAAATATGTGCCGGATCTTCTTTATGAAACTGGCCTTCTTGGTGCTCGTCCAGTTGATACTCCCATGGACTCTACTGTTAAACTTAATGCTGAACAGGGCTATATTTTTTATGATCCTAGTCGATATCGACGCCTTGTTGGCAAGCTAATCTATTTTACTATTACTCGCCCAGACATTATTTATGCAATTGGTGTTGTAAGCCAGTTTATACATGCTCATCGGCAACCACATTTTGAGGCTTTTGTCGTATCTTACGCTATTTAAAGAGTACCATAGACCGTGGCTTACTTTATCAACTATCTAATTCTTTGACTGTCACCGGGTTTAGTGATGCAGATTGGGCCGGTAGTCAATCTGATAGGCGATCTACGTTCAGCTATTGTACCCTAGTTGGTGGCAATTTGGTTACTTGACGCAGTAAAAAACAAAGTGTGGTGGTTTGTTGCAGTCTTGAGACCGAATATCAGGCAATGGCTCATACTGCCTTTGAAATGTTGTGGGTTCGTTCTCTTCTTCGGAATTTTGGCGTTTCTACTCCGCTTCCTATGCAAATATTTTGTGATAATCAGGCCGCTATTTTTATTGCTAATAATCTAGTGTTCCATGAGTGCACTAAGCATATTGAAGTTGATTGTCACTTCATTTAGGATTTGTTATTGCATAGATAGATTGTCACTCTTTATATCCAATCGAAAGAACAATTTGGTAATATTCTTATGAAACTGCTGTTTCGTTATACTTTTCATCTCTTGCTTATCAAGCTGAGCATGTTTGATATTTATGTTCCAGAAAATGGTTTGGTTGAAAAGTTTTATAAAGGAGTTGGAAAGGTGTTTTTTAAAAGAGTTTAAAAAGAGTAAGATAGTTACCGACTATTCAGTAACAGTTAGAGCGCCATTCATTTGGCAAAGAATTCAGCATTTCATTCAAAAATTAAGCATATTGATATCAAATACCATTTTATTTGCTTACTTCTAGAGAATGCAAAGTTTGGCTTGGAAAAGATTCACTCAAGGGACAGTCCTATAATATGTTCACCAATGTGGTTATGACTAAGAAGATAAAGGCTTGCTCAACTACTGTTGGTCTTCATTCTAGTCTTTCCATAGTTGGTTTAAGGTATTATTGACTTGACATCCGAAATTCATTGGATATTAAAATAACCGAATAAACAAAGAAATGGTGGCAAGAAACAAAAGTTGAAAACTAATATAAAAAGATTTTATTAAATTTTATGATAATAAGAACAAAGGAATAGAAAAAAATATTACCACTCAACTATGGTTAATTGGCAAAGTGTTAATGAATATTCTTTCTTAAAGATTTTAAAAAACAATCTATATTACGTTACTCTTAGGATTTAAGTTGATTAATCATTGATACCGAACGACAGACGATTAAAGGACTAATAACCAAAAGAGAACAAAAAATCACACAATAATCACTTAATATCAATTTTTATTAATTTAAGTCTCCTCAATATATTGAGAGACCACCTTATTTATAAGCCTAGATCCTAATTAAAATTAGAAACTTAAATCCTTAACTAAAAAAAGAAACAAAATCATATAATATCCTAATTAACTAGAAAAGAAATAAAATAATATCTAAATAATATAATCTCGTACTACTATAAAAAACGAATAAAATCAAAGAATATACTGTCATATTTAAATTATTAGTTTACGGTCATTCTATTTCCTGAGTGGTAGGAGAAGAAAGGAAAATAAAAGAGACAGTTTTTTTTTTATTTTTAGTACTCTTTTTCTTTCTTTTTTTGCTAACTATTTTTTTGTTTTTTTGGCACCTTTTTCTGTTTTCCTTTTTGGACCTTTTTTTGTCTATTTTTTTCTTCTTGTGTTTAGAAAGTACCTACGTCTCAAAACCGTGCACATAAAAGTTTCTTAGGAAGTGTAAATGTGATAGTAATAGATTTTTTTTGGTAGATGGGCGTTGGCAAACATTTCGTGTGTGGTAAGAAAAATAGTTTTTGGTGGATGAAAATTTTTTTGTATGGTAATAAAGAACGTTGAGAAAGTTTGAGTAATTTAACGGAAGTGCAAATAAAGACATCATAAAGACATTGTAGAGAACTGAAATGGATGAAAGAGAGCAGAAAAATATTTTTGTTTTGTTTTGCTTTTTTGGATTGGAACTGGATTTGTTTTCTTTTTTCTTTTCTGTTGGTGGTGTTTTTCTTCTTTTTTTTTGCTATTTTTGTAGTAGAAGAAGGTTTTTTTTTGGGGGACTGGTTATGAGCTTGGGCTGGAAAAAAAGGCTTAAGTGGACTAGTTATGGGCTATAAGGGCTGTGGAAGGTTCTCTTTTTAAAAAATGGGTCGGGTCTTTGAGAGAACAACAGAACCGGGGGAGGACGCTAGGGTTTACAGGGGGAGTTTCTAGGGTTTCTGGTGGCGTCGCACAAGGTTGGCGGAGGTGGTGGCACAGGCGAAGGATGGCGGCGATGGTCATGGTGGTCGATGGCAATGGCGACAGTGCGAGGCGGCAATAAGGTGATGAACCTGCGCAACGCTGATGGTTGGCGATGGCACGATTAGTGGTGGGGTGGCGACGACACGACCGGTGGTGATGACGGATTTCAATGATGGCAACTGGTGGTGGGGCTCGCCGAGGCAGCGACGACAAGTGAAAGTGACGGCGGCGCAAAAAAGGACCATTAGAGACGGCGACACTGGTTGTGGAGACCTTAGATGACAATTGGTGGAGATTCGACGATCCATGGCGGTGGAGACGGAGGCTAATGGATCGATTCAGCTCCGATACCAAATAATGGCAGACGACTGGAGCTGGAGATTAAAGAACTAGTAAACTAAAAGAGAATAGAATATCAAACAATAATCACTTATCATTTTTCAATCATTTAACAGTAATTTTTATTAATTTAAATATGCTTAATACATGAAAAAATTATTTTATTTATAAACTTAAATTTTAATTAAAATTAAAAATTTAAATCATTAACTAAAAGAAATAAGATTATATAATATCATAATTAATTTAAAAAAAAGTAAAATAATGTATAAATAATATAATAACAAAATAATATAATATCATACTATTATAAGAAAAACAAAATAAAATTCAAGAATATAATGTCATATAATGTCGGATGGCCATAAAAACTATATTTTTTTATATAATAAAAACGTATTAAACTTATAATCTATTTTATTATATTATTAAGAAAATAGATTAAAAGTTTATATTTTTTTATTAATATAAAAAAATATAATTTTTCTTAATGACATAAGAAAATAAATTAAAATTTTATTATTTTTCTATTACGTACTTCGACGATAACTATTGGTGGTGGAGCACGCTGAGGCAGCAATGACAAGTGAAAGTGGCGACCGCGCAAAAAAGAAGCAGTAGAGACGATGACAAGGAGTGGTGGAGATGGTGATGATCTGTGGCAGTAGAGATGGAGGTTGATGATGGCACTGGACAACGGCGGTGGCACGGGGCTTCAGAGATGGATCGATTCGACTATGATACCAAATGATGCCAGACGACCGGCGATTAAATAACTAATAATCAAAAGATAACAAAATATCACACAATAATCGCTCAATATTAATTTTTATTAATCCAAGTCTTCTTAATACATTAAAAGACCACTTATTTATAAGTTTAAATTCTAAATAAAATTAAAAACTTGAATCCTTAACTAAAGAAAATAAAATCATATAATATCCCAATTAACTGGAAAGAAAATAAAATAATATCTAAATAATATAATATCGTATTACTATAAAGAAAACAAATAAAATTCAAAAATATAATATCATATATTGTCCACATCAATCCAACTTATAAATAGAATCCATTGTTGGATTGTTGAAGTGAAGATCTGTTACAATGAAAACATTGCACACATTTACAAGAAAAAACTCCATAAACTGCATATAATCAGTGACAAATTATTCTTAACAAACAAAGCTTATAAAGCGCTGAGTGTTTGTTAAATAACTTTCATTAACTATTATGCGAGTTTTGAAATATCACTTGCAATTCTTCAAAGTTTCATAGACAATAGAATATCTGTCATCAAGAATTATTCCTACAATGTTATGTGTCTCTTAAGTAATTTTTATTAACCACCATATTCTTTTTTTAAAGTGTCACTTATCACTTTTCAAAATATTTTACATGCGCATTATGACACAAATTATATTCAACTAAATTTTGCAAAAATCGACACAGTATTTTGATAGAAAATAGGATCTTCGACAAAAAGTAATTTTTGGTGTAAACAACAACGGATTAGTCTTCAAATGAGATTGTTGTGGAAAAGTGAAAACTTCTCACTGTGTATGGGTGTCCAGACAGGGCTCGAGGCCCTCCAGACGTAAGCATGCAATAAGGGCACTGGATATTGGCATACGAATTGGGTTTTATGCTGTCCGATGGTCCAACGCTAAGAGCAACGCGTTTTTAACCCTAATTTACATGTTTGGATGTGAAGTATTTACATATTGTTTAAGCCCTATTCGTCATATGTATCTTGTTACGATTAAGGACAAACTCCCAACAGAATCTATAGGAATAACAAATGCTAATAAGACAAAAATGGAACAAGAGAATAATATCACATATAAAAAAAACACAAGATTTAAATGGTTTACTCAATTAGGGCTATGTCTATGGTGGCTGTGGATTTTTTCTTTATGAGAGGCGAAGTATACAAATTATAAGGCTTTTGTCAACAATTTCAATGATTATTACACCAAAAATTAATATAGATAGCTTAGAATTCAACACATTAATACAGTGCAGTGCTCAAGCACTCGACGAGTGCTTGCTAGCACCATATACGGAAAACCTGGACCGTTTTGTACCGCTTGTGCGCTCTGCGAGCACTTTACTAACGCAAGATTTTTATCTTCTTGGCGAAAGTGCCTCACTAACGCTAGCTTCTGAATGTGCTATTACGCGCTCCGCAAGCGCTAACCACCGCTGGCTTTTGGAATGCCGACGCTTGAGCGCTTTGCTAGCAGTTACTAGCGCTGTCGACTGTTGCTCCAAGCTAAAGTGCTTTGTAGGATCCACACTACCCAACATATCTTGTAATATTTTCTTCTCATTCAAGTATAGTGAAACCCTAAAGTGAGCCATGGACGTAGACATTCTATAACCGAGTTATGTAAATTTTTTATATGTTGTCTTCTTGTGATTGTTTGATTACTCTTCTTGATTGTGTTGTGCTGGGTTGACTTTTCAACAGGAACAATAAACAATGTGATGAATATCTTTAATGCATGATACTTTGGTAGGGTATATATTTTTTAATCGTTTGGATCACAGGTTTCAAATTGGCTTGTGATAATCCATTGACCTCACAATGTATGTAATAGCTGCAGATGAAGATTGAAGACACGACTTGGTATTTACTTGCTCTGATTTTATCGTGGAAAGAGGAGGAGCTTAATTGCTCTCCGATCTCTTTCTTTCATTCCATTTCTCGCCATTTCTCAGTTTTTCAAGTTCTCTTTCTTTCTTTCTATCCGATATGTATTGTTATCGTATTTCGTCTTTTAATTTAAAACTTATCTGAAAGCTTAATTATAGATAGTTCTTTATGCAAGAAATCATTCTAACTTGCTGATATTCCCTCTCTCTTTTTGTAGATACGCCAGATTGCCTAGAAGTTACAGATCTTCATTTCATTGGTACTTTCTTCTCATGATCTTGATTTCATGTCTGTGTCCTCATCCGTTTTGGGTTTCCAAAATCCTTGTTTTCCTTTTGATTGTTCATCAAAACAAGCTAATAGATTGATTGGAATTAAGGTTAACACAATTGACAAAGAAGTCAACAAAGGTCCCAGCCAATTTTTCTGGTCACAAGCATGAGTTTCAATCCAGGCATCAGCATTAGTTTCAAAAGATGCAATCTGTTTCATTGTGCATATTGCTTGATATGTTTTGGTGCTACATATTTAAATCATCTCTTCATCTGCAAATAATTCTCGATGTGAGCAAATGCCTGAACCAAAATATGTTATTGTTTTGGTGCATGTACAATTACAGGGGGATGTTGAGTACCAATTCTCATAGTACAGTCGACCTGGTCTATGAATCTATTCTAATTATCAACATTCTACGCTTCGGTTTATGGTAAAGGAGATTAAGCCCATGAAGGAGATGATCTCATTGCCTCCGTGGTTTCCAAGAGTGGCCTTGCAACCATGAATGTTAGAATCCCGATCTTACGATCCAACAAGAAAATCGATATAGGAGGAAAAAAGTAGCACGAAATGAGATTGAAACTAAAAATGGACAACCCTTTTTACACTTAAATCAAACTTCTTCAGTTCCATTGCTTTCGTTCTCCCCTCTAATTGCAGGGGAAGAAGGTAAGCTTTGAGCATTTAACTCTCTCCCAGTACATCAGGTTAGGAAATAATCGCCGCAGTTCCCCCAATCCATTTCTAGTTCTCTTAAGCACTTCAGACGCAGTATCTCAACTGCCCACTTGTCCTTTTCTCGCTGGGCTACATTTTACTGTCGTCATCAAGCTCCTGAATCTGACCCAGGTCTTGGATCTCCCCTCCTCTGATTTATAGTTTCTTAAGGCTCTTCAGATGAGTAGATCCCATCCATTTAGGAATTTATTTGTCCTCTGAGGAAAACCTTGAAATGTATCTGCAGTTGAAGGGGAAGCACTTGATCCAAAAACTACAAGTTGGACATGTCAAGGTGCATCAGGTTCTTCAGCAAGAAAATCCTTTCTGGAAGTGCCCGAAGACCATGACAGGCCCTGAGATCCAAAATCACCAAATTCACCATCTTTCCCTGAGATCCAAAATCACCAAATTCACCAACTTTGAAAGATCAGCATGAAGCTCAGTAAACCCAATATCCCTTGCAAGCTAAGGACTCTTAATGAATGACTATTCTTCATCCTCTTCAAGAATTTGGCACCTACGACTTCCCCCTTCCAAGATAAAGATCATTGGTACTTTTCATCTTACAAAACCATTGTGGTTCAAAGTGCAGGAGACACTCCTTTACATTAACAAACAAATGAAGTTCCTGCAAATCTCGAAAGCTTGTCAACCCTTTACCCATCAAGCAAGCCTGGCAAGAATAGTAGTCCCAACTAGGGTTCCTTGTTGAATCAAATCAAAGAACTTAGGCATCTCGGTAAGCCTAATCACTTCAGAAGGGCTGAAAGCTTGCATTATGCAGTTATTCACTGCCAAGTTATGCATCTTATAGATATAGAGGGGCCCAATGAAGCACTCCGTAAATTCCTTTGCAATCTTTCCATTAGTGCTTCATGAACCATCTTTTGGAACTTCTTTTGAGTATGGTACTTCATGGCTTTTCTTCGATCAGATCTCATAAGTCGCAAGTTTTGAGGTATGGAGTAATAGCAAGCCTCGATTTCTTGTTATAAAAAATAGAAGGGAAAAAAAATAGAAAAAGTCACTTTTTGGTCAAGGAGGTAAATTTCTAGATTTCTAGATCATTGTGGAGGCCTGGTGGCTCATACCATGAACCATCAACTTTCTTTTTGTTGGGCCCTAAACCCAGCAAGGCGAACACTACAAAGAGGGCAAACCTCAAACACCAGATCACCTGCTCGTAAGCAACATCCCAAACAAATATTCCATTCATTCACAAATCCGTAAATAAAAAATAGTTTATCCAATTCATCCAATTCCTACACATCGCTTCCAACAATCCATTACGGAATTTTCATAGTCAACAACATTATCATCAATAACAACCTTGACATAATACTTCAACAAATAGATCCATCTAAACATTAAATAAGTCATATCCCAAGTATAATTACTAATTTTTCATTTATCCAAATCATCATGCATAACCAAAACTCTAGGGAAATCTTGAGCTAGACCTTGAATGAGTAACGATAATTGGTATTCTAGGCTTTCTAGCTTCCACACCCACCACTAGTCATCAAAACTTTCAACCCTTCAAGTTGAGGCAAGCTGTGAAACAAAAACTAGTTATCTAAAAAAAATTAACAAATGAAGCATAAGCTAAAGTAACCCATGGAGATGGGGTCAACACTGAAGTTTAATTATGCATCAAAGTAATGTGGTAAATAAAACTTGTAATTGAGTCATTCTTTATGATATTTTGTAATTTTCATCCTTTTCATAAACAACAAGTAGTAATGAGAATAATTCCAACAAATTAAATATCATAATTCAATTTATCTTTTCCCATCATGACTTGCACTTTTGTACTCATCGAACCAGCCACAATCAATAGCTATAGGGTTGCATTGCATTGCGACTAAGGTGGTGATGGTACTGCTACTCTAAAGCATGGTTCTGCCAAATTATTGCTCAAGTCATCTTATCATACCAATCTTAGGGGTTCCTTTCAATAATTTGATCCCATGACCCCTTAATAATTCGCCCACCATGTCCCTTAGTTCTTCGGTCTTCAAAACCCCTGAACATATTGGCCCTTGTGGCCCTCTTACGGCTATCCTTGGATGTAGCTCAATAGAGAACTTTCTAAAATATCATTTTCTTTTATTTTAAAAACCTTCCAACATATACCCATTTTTTTATTGTAAGTTGAAGTATATGTGAAGAAGCATTTATTCACATTAAGTTTAACTATTGACCCAAGTAGTTTAAAGAAGAATATTTAATGTAAAATAATTCTTTATTACCCATTGACCTTTCAACCATTCTTTAAGCATAAAACATACTTTCTAAGTTAATATTTTAGAAGAGAATTAAAAAATCATGAATGAATAAGAAATTTTAATTTTTATGGTATAAGCATACTTATCTCCGATGATCCAACTAAATAGCCAAAATTATGTTTTCTACAAATTCTATCCTAAGTGGAGAGGAAACAACGTCATCTGGTCCTAACAATTGTAGTAAAAATATAGGATTAGGAAATGAATTCAAGAAAGGATGTCACACCTATATGATAGATTCTAACCATGATATGTAAGAAAAACTATATAATGCGTCCCTTGAATTGTGGACAGAGGAGGGAATACTATTTGGCAAGCATTATTGGTAAGCCTTTGTATGTGGATGAACCAATACACTCTAAGAGTAAGCTAACTTTGGTCCAGGTTTGTATTGAGGTTCAAGCTAACAAAGGGATTCCAAAGTCCTTTCTTATAAACCTAGGACATAGAGAACCGAACGAAATTCGAGTTCAAACATCTTGGCCACAACCTAAAGAATTGTTTGAACGCACAAGAGAGGTTGAGAGCTTCAAAACAAGAGTGGAGGAAGAAAGAAGAGAATCACATTTCCATTGAAGTCTCAAATGAATGGGGCAATGTAAAGGAGAAAGGTCAAGTTTCTCAAACAAAACCCGCTAGGAAGCTTGTTGAGGCTTCTACATCGTTTTCAAAAATTTCAAATGTCTTTGATATCCTTTTAGAGCATGAGGGAGAAGACATTAGTGAGAGGAAGCAAAATATTAAAGAAGCTGATCATATCACTCCTCCAAATGAGTTCATTTTGAAGATTCATGCCTCTAGTATTAACGTTGATAAGGTAAAAGCAAAAGGTAAACGTAAACCAAATGGTGCCTCTAGGGATGAGAAGAAGAGGAAGCTAAGTGCCAAGAATATAAATCTTTTGATTGCTCGGAGAAAGATTAGCCTTAATCCATCTTTTCAGTTTTAAAGATTCTTTGATGCATGTATTTTTTATTTTTTTTTGTTTTTTTTTTCCCCTTAGCCTTTTGTTTAGTTGGCTAAGTGTGTGTGTCTAATTTATGCTTTGGCATCTCTTGTGGGTCGTTTGTATCTTAGGTTTGTATCTTTATTTTGAGTGTTGGCCTTAGTGCTCGTGTTTCTGATCTTCATTGTAATATCTTATTTTTTGAAAATAAATCTTTTACTTACCTTCTAGAAAAGAAGAGCTAAACATTATCTTAAATCCTTCAATGACTCCAAAATTATGAGTTAAGCCCAACTATAAAAATCACAATTCTCACATTCTTGAGATATTACAATTAATTCATCTCCACAACTCCTAAACTCAAATAATTTCCAATCATAACTGCTTGACAACCAATGGTATGAATGTTGCACACCCCCCCATGGGGAGGTGGGGAGTTTAGGCTTTATCAATTGCAAGGTGTGAGAGTAGGTGCGTATGTATTTACTGTTAATACTTGACAATCAAACTAATGATATGCATATAATTTTCACCTATAGAATCTAAAATTCATATTTTATATAATATCATTTAATTAATTGATAGCATAAAAAACAATTCAAATTTCTCAACACAATCCAACCATCAAATTAATAGTTGCTCTACATGCAAAAACATCTGTAAGAACTAATTTAAAGCATGAAATCCAACAAATAAAGCTAGTAAAGAGTATATGTATAAATCAAGCAATCAAGGTAACTACATATGCCGCACACAAAACTAAAGCTTATGGATGGATTCTTACCGTTGAGGATGTAAATAAAGCTATCCTTCTCTCTAACAACTTAAGCTTTTAGATGTACTGGTGACTAACAATTTATATGGTTTCAAAATACGCAATAGAACCTGTGTTCAAATCTCACTGTCCACTAAAAAATTAAAAAGTATTTGCACATGTTTGGTGACTTATGAAGGAGAGTTGGGCTATACGATAGGGTTGGTGGTGTTGGTGGTGGTGGGATGTCTCACAAGGGTGTGGTGGTGGTGTTTGATTGAACAGAAAAAGAGGAAAAATTGTAGAGAGAAGAAAGAAAAATGAAGAATGAGAAAATGCGTCTTCAAGACTTGTTTTAAAAATAGACCTCAGGGGATGTTTGGGTATGAGAATTTGTTATGCTACGGGTTGGGTGAGGATGTTACACTTACGTAACTGACATCTTTCCTACTTCTTTCCCATTTATGTAAACACATGAATTTAGAATTATGTCAACCGAAAATAAGCTACTCCAATTGAATTTTTTTAATTTCCAACACTTTTGTGTCTGGCTACTGCTTCTTTTGTCTTTGGGAGACCACTCAGAACTCCAGAACAGATAATATAATCGTAGTAAACATTTTATTGGGCTTGAATCACCACACAGCTGTAATGCCGTGTCCTTTGATGCTGAAAGAAAAAAGAACCTGTGAACAGAAGCGCACTGGATGAGTCATCCACAAAGAAAAGGCATAAAAGGGGCGACCCGGAATTCGTGTTGTCCCCGCAAATGTGGTGTAAGTCAACGAAGGACATAAAACAATTGATATGAGCCATGTGGCTATAGCTCTATTTTATTTAATCCCTATCTATTCTGACTTTGACCTCATATTGCAAAATATTATTCTGCATTTTCTCCATTTTTCCAGTATTCTGAAAATAACTCGATATAAAAATATATTTCTGCAGGATTTGTTTAATCAGCAATGGCCATTAGTATGGTGGAAAAACATATTGAATTGATTCTTGAACGATTGATGGATGACAATGTTAAGAGGGTAATTCTTGTTGGGGAACCTGGAGTTGGGAAAACATGGATGGCTAGAGAGCTAAGTGAGCGTGCAATCGAAAGGGGCTTATTTGATTATATTCTCTGGCTATCTCTAAAAAGAGATTATGACCGGACATCTCTTTGCCGCAGTGTTGCACAGCAACTGTATCTACTTTGCACTGCAGAAGAATGTGAAGATGATGACTATGAAGAGGAGGATGAGGAGGGGATGGAACTTGACTTGCATCGAAAGATAAATGCACTTCTTGCTGGAAAGAGGCTGCTTCTCATTTTGGACGGCGAGGGTGAAATCTTGATCGAAGAGGTGATTATGTTGAAATTGACAACCCTGTTGGACATTCACCAGCTAAGTTGGAATAAGGTTTTAATCACTACAGCTTTCACAATTGACAACAATATTTCAGAGGATAGTATGAGATCAGTGATCCTGGCTGAACCCTTAACAGAAGAAGAGTCATTTTCCTTGTTGCGAGAAAGAGCTGGCTCAAATGTTTTTAAGATTCCGGGTATTGAACCACTAATTGATGAATGTGTGCAAAGGAGTATGGGCCTGGCCGCAGAGATTGTTGTGATAGCTAAGGCCTTAAGTTATGTTGGACAATGTGATTATGGGTTGAAGAAGCTGGAAATTGCTTTAGAGAAAGTCGCTTATGGAGAAAGCTTCGGCATAGCACTGTTACTACGCTGTTGGTATGACAGGCTGACAACTGGTGTTCCAATTGATTGCTGTTGGCATGACCACCACTTTTTTCCAGACGTTGGTCGCATCCATTACAATGAATTGATAGCTTACTGGATAATGGAAGGATATCTTGGTCAAGTTGATTGTATTGGGAAGACTTACGAGGAGGGATATCATGTTTTAATGAAGCTTATGGATATTTGCATGCTGAAAACCGAGGAGACTGATTGTGTTGTCATGAAAAGAGCAACCATCAATTTGGATGACAGAAATAGTTTTGGATTTAGTGGGACAGCTAGGTTGGGTTTGGCAAATCTGTTCAGGTATAGCAAGTGGGAAGGACTTGGGAGACTCACACTTATGGATGGCATTATAACATCACTTTGCGGTGATAAAAAGATAGGGAAACCCTCAACGCTATTGCTGGATGGAGATCGTGTTGGTAGAGAAATCTCAAATAATTTGCTTCACTCCAAGCAGGACCTCAAGGTTCTCGCAGTCTTCAATCCCACATTCGAATCATTGCCACAGTCCTTGTCTGACATGGATGAGCTTAATGTGCTTGTACTCAGAAGTTGTCATTTTCTAGGGAAGGCTGACATGTTAGAAGTTAGGAAATTAACTGTTCTTGAGATATCTGGTCCTAGCCCCTTAATCACAATGGCAGATGATTTCTTTCGGCACATGCCCCTTCTTCAGAGTGTCAATTTTTCTGCACTACAAATTGAGGCATTACCTTCGTCTCTTTTTGATCTTAGTGAACTAAGGTGGCTCATCCTTAGAGGGTGTTCTCACTTGAGAGGATTACCAAGTCTGAGACGCATGAGAAATCTTGAGGTGCTAGACCTTTCTGGGGCTACCTCTTTGGACAGTCTCTCAGACAGAAGTTTTCATTCAAATGTGAAACTTCAAATAATTAATCTTTCCAGAACAAAGATTAGAAACATTCCGGTACTTAGTATGATTGAAAACCTCACTCATATCTTGCTAAGTGGATGCCAAGCGGTTCAACGACTGCCTTCCATTAGAAGAAATACCGCTCTCCAAATAGTTGATCTTTCAGATACTAGCAGATTTGTCGAGTTCCAGGATGAGACACTCGAAAGTAATGTTGACCTTAAGATCCTTGATCTATCAGGAACTGCAGTTGATAACCTACCTTCTAACATTAGCAATCTTCATCATCTGTATTTAAAAGGTTGCACGAGGATAAAAACATTGAATCTGGAGGAGGAGCCTCACTTGAATTCCCTTAGAAAACTAGAGGTGCTTGATCTTTCAGGCTGCACTTCTTTAAAAGTAATACAGGGCAAATCTTTTGAGATGAATCGCCTTCAAAGACTTGACCTCTCTGAAACTAAGATTGATAGCCTGCCTTCCCTTGCAAATCTTTGCAACCTCCGCCACCTCTTGCTGAAAAGGTGTCCACATCTGAGAGTAATTCCACCACTAGAATCTCTGACAAAACTTGAGGAGCTAAACTTATCTGGTATTAGCTCTTTGAGAAAGACTGGAGTCGATTTCTTGGAGCACATGAGTCGCCTTCAGATTCTTGACCTCTCTGAAACCCTGCTTGAACGGTTACCATCCTTTTCAAACCTCAATAACCTTCATGAGCTTTATCTAAGAGGTTGTCTGGGCTTAAAAACAGTGCCAGATTTAGAAGCATTGACAAATCTTGAGGTCCTGGATCTGTCTGGAACAGCATTCTCTCACCTACCATCCCTTGAGAATTTTAGCAACCTCCGTCAACTCCTGCTTAGAGATTGTTCAGGCTTGGAAGCATTTCTGGAAGTGGAAATACTTGATTTGCTGGGGGGCACCGTTGGAGCACTCCCCTATGGGATCTCAGAATTGACTCATCTTGAGCGCCTTGATCTGCCAAACATGAATACTATTCAAGGAGCTGACAGCAGGAAGTTAAAGCACCTTCAAGAAGAATTGAATTGGTGTGACTGGGGCATCTCAACTTTGTCGGCGGAAATAGTTGGGGGCAGTGAGAGACCTCCTATACTCGTAAGTAGTACTCAATTCCTTCAACTTCTGGATAAAAATCCTTCACTGTGGAAAACAAGCTTCAAGCAATTCCACTTCTCTGTTTTTCCCATTGAAGAGCAAGCTAGAAAAGGAATTGTATCTTTCTACAAAGATGATTTCATATTCAGAGATGTCTACTTCAAAACCAGACAGCTCTCCGATTTTCAAGAGCAACGGTCATTAGAAATTCGAGGTTTCCACCATCCCCCCAAGGGTCTTGAGGATGTTTCCAGTCATGCTAACTCTGTATTTTTCATTGATAATACATTTAAAAGATTGTTATCTGATTTAGGCGCCTCCAAGCTCAAGTTACTGAAAGGCTGTTGGATAGAGAGATGCAGAGAAATGGAGTGCGTCTTTCATGAAGAAGAGATGAAAGAGCTAGATCAACTGGGAGGTTTAGAGTTAGAGGTCTTATGGGTTTCCAATTCTGTCAATTTGAAATGCATATACCTTGGGAACTGGCAAAGCCACACCTTTCAAAACCTTAAGCGCCTGTATCTAGATTGTTGTCCAAATATGTCAATTGTATTCTCCTCTTCCCAGCCTCCAGTAAACCTTCAAATTCTTCAAATCAAGTTTTGTGATGAATTGAAGGCTGTGTTTGAAGAAGCATTGCCAGAGGCCGAATTGCCAATGTTGGACACATTGTATCTGTGGGAACTGCCAGAACTGAAGAGCATTGGGTGTGCATTGCCATCTCTGCAAAATCTAAAAGTTTGGGGATGTCCAAATCTGGGGGAGTTTGAAGAAAATGTCAAATTGACTAGATGCCTATAGATTTTGCCGAAGGCAAGGCCCCAAGGTGCCCAAGTCGTGACCTAACATGCCCAACATAAGGCCCCGAGGTGCCCATGACATGCCGAAGGTTGAATTGTACTTGCAGTTGAATCTTGCAACCAAATATTGAACTTAGACATTTGACTCTTTCGAGCAGCCCATACTTGGAAATGTTGTCATTTCAGAGACAATCTCAGGATTTCCGATGAAAATCTCTAAATAAAGAGGAGACCCTCTTTGAACACAGACCAACTCTGAGCTTTTGCTTTCAGCATTTTACTTCAGGTTCTTCGCTTCTTTATAATTCACTTCCAATTTAACTTCATCGATTTCTTGTTGCGTTTCATTTTGTAGGATCTCATCTGCCACACAATGCAGCAATATTACAAAAAATTCTCTTTTTTTCTTCCTTGTTTGGGCATGTGACATTAAACTATTGGAGGTTGCAGTAGTTTGTGTTGTGCCATTACTTTTCCGTTCATACTTGGAGTTTATGCCATAGAGTTTATAAAAATGCCTCTGTTTTAGGTATCTGCTGTCTTGATTTCCCAATGATGCAGATACCAACCACACCAGCACAAGACTCTCAATGAGGTATATGCATAATGAAACCAGCCACAAGTTTATGGAGATGCCAAACTTTCTAAACACCAATATTCACATAGTCATTAAGTGTAGTCATGGATTGTTGTTCTTATCTGATATGTGGGATTTGGAATTGTGCATTCCTAGGGATTTGATTAGTCATATGCGAGGTACTAAATAGCGATATCAGGATACGTATATATGTGTCAATGATACGATTATGAGTAGTTATTCGGTACTCTCGGAGTATAATGTGGCAAGTCCACGTGGTACTCTCACCCAATATGATAGTGAAAAATTTTACGGTAGAGACATAATGACTCATATTGGTTAGGTGGATAGGAGAAAAATAGTGATTCATATTGTGTAGGTTGCGATCATTTATTTGTCGGAAGTACCACATGGTATCGCCTACATGGTACGTTGGGAGTACTTAATAATTTTCCTACAGTTATTATCGGTTTATATTAGATAGAATTAGCCGATATATTAGTGAATATTGGTGTTGAATGTTTAAAATGATGATATGCATGGATAAATATTAAAAACTTTTGTTAAGTGCTTTAAGAGGCCGTACTCCTTGCCGGAAGGCCAAAAAAATTGTGCAAACAATATTAATTTCTTTTTATTTATCTATCTAAATATTGCAGCTTACATCAACGCTTGATGGAATAATTATGGTCTTCGGATAATTTGTTTGGAGCAGCTTTTTACTTTTCTACTTTTGTTTAAACATTTAATATGTTATTATTTTTTTGCTTTGAAGTCGTGGTATTTGGGATTTTTTTTTATTTTTTGGAAATAAAGTTACTTTTTTTGTTAAGGGCATTATAGACATCCTATTAAAAAAATTTAGATTGTTGATGAGGATATGAATAGGCTTTTTAGGAGAAAAAAAATTAATTGGATTTTTTGGAATGACAGACAGTGGCCTTGTTTGGGCTAATTTGTGCGACTTTTGCTTATTTTTATTTTTTTTTAAACTTTTGAAATCATTTGATCAAAATTTATTATTTTAATGGAATCGGCTTGATGAGAAAAACAGGAAAAATAAAAAGTTTTGGCCTAAAGATAAAAAAAAGGGTTCAATGAAGACAAATAAACAACATAAAATTTAATTTATTGATTTATTTTTATTTTTTCTAATTTTTTAAAATATTTTGGTCAATAAATTTTATTTTTTTGGTTTGTCTCGATTTGAGAAATTTAAAAAATATAATAGTTTCACCAAATAATAAAAAACTTACTAATGATAAAAATAAGCAAATAATTTATTATTCCAGTTGGGACTAATATACCTTAAAAATTAGCTTATAAGAAGAAAAAAAAAGGAGTAAACTTCTTAGATTACTCAAATAGGTCCTACAGTAGTTCATTCATTTTGGGGTTGAGTCTTCAATGGTTGACAAAGATTTAGAAAGGCTTCATGAATTGCTCAATGTGAATGAGGCAATTCTTGGGGTCAAGGAGATGTTTGGTAAAGTTATTGTTAATAGTTTTTAGTTTTTTGATATTAATTTTAGCTATAAATTATAATTTTTTTTAAACATTTATAACTTTTGTTATAAATTATAATTTTTTTATTTTAATTTAAAAATATAATATTTACTAAATATTTATAACTTTTGTTATAAATTATATTCTATAAACTATTAATTTTAGCAATGCAACATACTACCTAAGTCTGAATGATTTTCAATGATTAACAGTGATGCCAATGTTCTTATTTGGGAAGGTGGCAGACCTTTGCCACACATACACCAAAGTCTATGTTGGCAGAAAAATGGATTTGTTTTGGATGAGTTGGAAATATTAAGGCCCCGTTTGGAATCAAAGTGAATATATTGGCATATCTTTTATTTTTTTGAATGCTTTATTTTTAAATCATATTTGTTTTTCTTTTTCGATTCGTCTTGATGACGAGAGTAATCACAAAAGTAAAATATTTTGATGGGGACATAAATTTGGCTTATTGACTTTCTTTTTTTTTATTTTCTATTCTTTTTATCACAATATTTTACTTTTTTGATGGCCTCAATGAGAAAAATTTAAAAAATAAAAATTATGATAAAACATCCAAAGAAAAATCCATTAAATATGAAAATAGATAATATAAAATAAATACATAAGCCTAGTTTTCCACAAGTTTTTCAAGACTTTTTGTTTTTCAATTTTTGGGCTTCTTTATTAGGGGATTTTAAATAAGGTTCTATATATAAGAGTTGTATAAGGATTAGTCGCATCACAAATTAAAAATTTAAAAATATATTCTATTTTATTTTTCTGTACTTAAGATGCTTTTGCTGTTGATTTTTTTCTTCTCATTCTCCAACGCCGACGCCGACACCGGCACCATCCACTCCTTCTCCGGCATTGACGTCATCCACTTCTTCAGCGTCAACAACCTCCTTCTTCTCTTACGATCTCCTTCTTCTCTGGTGCCAATCTCCTTTTTTTTTTGGCAATCTCCTCCTTTTTTCTCCGCTGCTGATATCCTCTTTCTCTTTCGGCGCCGATCTCCTCCTTATTTTCTGATTGTGGCATGAGAAATTTCTTGTACTCTTAGTTAAATTTCTTGTAAATTTTTGAGAACTAGAAGAAGAATAAGAAGACGAAACGGCACTGAGAAATTTTTTAGTTAAATTTCTTATATAGACAAATTTTTCCGTTTGAAACAAAATCTTGTATTGAAAAATTTCTAAGTTTGGCCAATATACCAAGTTGTGAATGTGTCACAATTGTGAAACGGCAATAACAATAAAGCACAGATCTATAGTCGGTGGTCTAGATCTGGAGGAGGAGGAGGAGAAAAAGTGACAGAGAACAAGTCGGCGATCCAGATTCATGGTTCAGATCTGGAGAGGAGAAGCGGCGGCGGCGGCAAAGAACCAGTCGGTGGTCTAGATCTGGAGGAGGAGGAGGAGTAGCGGTGGCGAAGAACAAGTTGGTGATCCAGATCCATGGTCCAGATCTGAAGGAGGAGGAGGAACAGTGGCGACGGCGACAGTTGGAACACATGATCTGAGAATGCAGAGGAGGAGCTGCAGTGAATGCCAATAACAGCGGCTAGGGGTGGGAAGAAGGTGGAGGCGGCTAGGGTTTTGCAGCAGTGAATGCCAACAACAGCGGCTAGGGGTGGGAAGAAGGTGGAGGCGACTAGGGTTTTGGAGAGAGAGAGAGAGAGAGAGAGAGAGAGAGGAAAGGATGATGATGGTGAGAGGCAGCGGCTAGCATTCTTAGAAGAGAAGTTGGGATTATTCTATTGTATAAGAGCATATTAGTCACATTAAAAAATATCATTTGAAAAATATTCTTATCTTAAAAATTTTTAGCAATAGGACCAATTCTTCGACACTCTTATAAAAGAGACTAATAATTAATTAATCCTAAAATATAATTAAAACGAAAAACAAGTCATAAATAAAAAAACTATTTTAAATACAAACTAAGCCCTTGTTTGGTATCTCTAAAAGTCGGGGTTTTTTTTCTCAAAAAAGAGCTATAGTGTTAGCATCTCTCAAAAGCCTACTAATTTATTTATTTTTTCCACAAAAAAAAGTCATAAACACATTCCAAACATTCTAAGTTTATTTTTAAATGAAATGACTATTAATATCTATAATCAAAATGTCATTACTCTTAATAATGATTTTTTCATTTTTAAGATGAAGAGTAAAAAAACTCTTCAAATAATTCTTGAGAATGGTCCATACTTTTTTGGGAGCTGGCAAATTATTGTCCAGAAATGGTTCCCAGGTATGTATTTGTCTAAAGAAGTGTTTTTTAGTGTGTTTATTTGGGTGAAATTTTATAATGTGGCTCTTGAACTTTAGACTAATATTAGTTTAAGTTATGTGGCAAGTGTTATTGGCAAACTTTTGTACCTTGATGGTTATGCAAAATCCAAAGCAAGACTTATTTTCGCTAGGGTGTGTGTTGAAATTCAAGCAAATA
>JAULJZ010201519.1:0-19625 GCA_032270985.1 Heliamphora pulchella
ACATATAGTTCGTTCTCACATTACTTAGCCCCTCCCACACTCTGTCTTCCTCACTCCTATAGCCTCACAACCAGATTCGTCACCGTCGTCCTTCACCGTTGCCCCTCGCCGTTGCTGTCGCACCAACCGTCGCTTATTCTTATTTTGTAAACATTCTTATTGATTTTGTTTATATATGTGAATGCAAAGTAAAAGTTATGGAAGCACTGGCCTTAGTTTGAATGGCTTGAAAAGAGAGTTGGGTTCCATTGAGAGAGTTGGGTTACATTGTGTGATTTTCAAAATGAGAATATTCACGTTGTCGCCGTCGTCGTAGAGAGTAGGCCGTCGTCGAGAGAGCGGCGGCGATTTTGAAACCAGATCCAGGCACGCCTGTGTGATTTTTAAAATGAGAATATTCACGTTGCCGCCGTCGTCGTAGAGAGTAAGCCGTCGTCGAGAGAGCAGAAACGATTTTGAAACCAGATCCAGGCGGTGCGATGCGATTTTGCCCTTCTGCCCATGTTCGCCGTCGCCATCCACGGCGAGGGCGGCGGATTTAGCGGTAAGGGGAGGCAACGACAGCGGATTTGGTGGTGAGGACATGATGAGAACATGTACATAATCGAAATCTAAGTGGAATATTCAGAACCAGCGACGACGACGACGACGGTCAGGGCGGCAGCGCTGATGCACTGCTGGTGGAAACGAGAGAGAGACAAAGAGAGGGACGGAGAGCCCAATGGGACTGAGTAGGAGCTCTTCACGCTAATGAGAAGAAGTTGAGAAATAGAGGCATTTTGGAAAATGTTATTACGGAATGGGATTGGATTGAGTATAAAATTTGTAAAAGGACTTAAGTGAATTTGACTTATTAAAGTAGGACATGACAAAAAATTTTCTTTATTTTATTGCTATGAACTGTTTGTATAATTATTCCATTTTATTTAACTTGATTTTATTTTTAATTTCTTATATTGTTAAATTAATTCATGTGATGTCTAATACGTCAAAAATTTACATATTTTAATTCTAAATAAGTTATTCTCACTAACTAATTCTAATAATACATAAGAAATTCACATAATCTTGATATTAAATCGGTTAGCACCACTAACAAATTTTAGTTTTATAAATTATACATTTAAAATTGGATAAATATTATGATAAAAATTAAAAAATGAAGAAAACAAAATTAAAAAAATGAAGAAATTCTAGTAATCCTTAAGTTATATGATAAACATATTAAGAAAATCAAAAAATCTTAATTAAATATATTATTTTAACTAAATAAAAAATAAATAGGTGAATGGAGTCGCAAATAAAAAAATATAAATATAAAAAAATCTATAAATTTTGTTATAAATATATTTAAAATTACTATAATTTAATAATTATTAATAATTAATGTATAAGTTTAACTTTATTAAATTAGTAAAGAACCTATCCAGTTAGATTTTTTTTCTATATATAGTATTAATTAAAGTTATAAATTAAAATATTTGAATAGTATTACCATAATAATTAAAGAATTAATAATTAATGCAACAAATAATTTATTAATATATATATATATATATTTAAATAGGGAATAGGTGGGTCCGGGAACGGACGGAAAATTTTAATTTAGGAAGAAAAAATTATTTTTGTATGTTTTTAAGAGAATGTATATTAAATTTTTAAAAAAAATATTAAAAGAATGAACTTATATAATTATATAATATTTTAAACTAATACTATTATAATAAAGAATTTTTATAAAATTTTTAGAGAGCCGACTGTTTTCATTCGTCCCCTCTTAGGTACATTTATGGGTGAGTCAAGGCTGACGAAGGTCGCGGAAGCTGTGGGCTCTCTCCTTTCTTCTTTCTTTTGCCTCTCTCTCTCTCTCTCTCTCTCTCTCTCTCTCTCTCTTCCGTCCTCATTCTCTCCCTTCTATACAAACCCTAACCAGGTTATAGTTTGTAACCAAAGGAGAAAGGGAGAAAGGGAAAAAGGAGGGGAGAACACTGGGATAGAAAGGATGGAGAGAAGATGGAGGAGGTCGTGGCTTTACGATAGAAGGATATACATATATATATATATATATATATATATATAAAGAGAGAGAGAGGTGGCGCGAGGGGAGAGGAGGGAAGGGAAGGGTGGAGCACTATAGACAATATTATGTGATGCTTTCTATAAAAAGTGATTGTAAATTACATAATGTGGGTACTTATTTTTTTTAATTATTTGACAAAATGTTAATTATCATATTTATATCGTAAAATTTATTACCACAATAATGATTGATTGAGATGTTTAAAAAATTTGACTTTTAAGATATTTTGATTTTTTTTTTTAAAAAAAAAGAGGAATAAAAAAAAGTTAGATTGTTTAAAATAATTTTTTGTAGTAATTTTTTTACTTTTTTTGTTTTTTATTGAAATGTCTAAAATACTTTTATTTTTAATTTTTAAGTTATAGTGTTTGAGATAATGATACAATTTTTTTATTTTTGTAAGTAAGGTTAAATTTTTATGTAACAATATTATGGTTATTTTGTTTGAAAAAAATTGAGGTATTTGGAATATGTATTGACTTTTTTTTTTTAGATTAAGAGATAAAAAAATTCTTTTTTGTTTTTTAAACCAAATAGTGCATCTTAAAAACCAAATTTTATTATAAAAAAAATTAACTTAAAAACTAACCCAAACATACCCTAAGTACCATACCATAATATTGATACATGACACTCCAAAAACATGGAATAATTAATCCCCACTTCATTCCCGTTCTTGGAATCCAAGCAAAGGAAAGATTGCAAAGTTAATGGGATCCATTGACCCATTAAATATTTTTATATAATAATAATTATTATTATATTTTTAATTAATGTTTCATTAATCTTATTAAAAATATAAATGATTTTGTGATAATATAAAAATATTATATAATATCTCAAATACATTGCATTAGATTATTTTTCTCAATGTTTTTACTTTAAACATAAAATGATACAACCGTAATTTGAGAGTCTACGATACAATGCTTTACAAATTATAAATTTATATCAATCTCGCATTGATACGAAGGTGAATATTGAGTTACATTTTTGTGTAGTACTTTGATTGTTATTTGGCAACATATATTAAAAATAATATTTTTAATATTATTAACAACCAGAGTACTATGTAACGATTATAAAACGTCAAATCCCATAAAATAGAATTACAAAAGTTTGTTTATATATTTTTTTGTCAAAAGTAATACTATTACTATATTAAAAGTGCATTCTATTTATTAATTGAAAATTTTAATTTAGTTTGTGTCATACTAATAATAGATGATTAATTGTAGATTAATATACAAATTATTATCTTATAAAGAAATTAAATAAGATTTATTTCTTTTTTCGGAACATCACAATTAAGAAGTCTAATTTTTTTATTAATACATTTGTTACATAAAATATACATGAAAAATCAACGAAAAGCAGAGTCAACACTCTCAACTATTTACTTTACATTTTTAGTCAAGCAAATAGCACTATTATTAAAAATTTATGAAGTCGCCATTGTTTCCTCCAAGTGAACTAGCTAAAATGTGAAGAGCTGATTATTAAAATAGGGAATAATATAGAAAACACAAATGTTTCACAAGTTAATATATTTATTAAATACTTTTAATTTTTACTATAAGTTACAATCTATGCGTTATTAGTTCGAGTAATTTTAAACATTTTACATTGTTAATCATTAATTCATCTAAAAATTTAAGATGTAAATAGATAAATAGTTTTATCATTTATATCCTTAATACGCCTCTTCACGTAAGACTTATTATTTGGTAGATTGAGATTTGAACACATGATCCATTATTTGTTCTGAGTTATATTAGATTGGTAATCATTAACTCATTTAAAAATTTATACTGTTAGAAATATATATAATTATTATCTATATTTTGAATATTTATGTATTTATATATATAAATATATTTATTTTATATAATTTAGGACAAAACCCGAAAAATTAGGGCAAAAAGATGGAAATACCATTTTTGTCCCGCATGTTATCGGGGTAGATAAAAATTCCATAAATAACTGGCATCATGCGCGAGACTCCGAGTCTCTGAGACTCATGGGTCGCGAGGTTGTGCAAATTAGGGTTTTCCCAGTTCAGTATACGGAGAAAATGGCGACATTGAAGACAATCTCGGCGGCTCTGAAACTGGTCGACGCCAAGAAAGAGAACCTCCGAAAAGCCTTCGAAGACCTTGAAGCCCACTCGTCTTCTCTCTCTTCCTTCACTCTAACATGGCCTGACCTCGATTCCTACTTCACCTCCCTTCAATCCTCCCTCGATCGCAAGTTCAAAATCCTCCAATCCCAACTTGAACAATCCCAATCCCAATCCCAACCCTCCAAACCCTCATCCCCTAATCGACCCCAATCCAAACCCGAATCCCAATCCCAACCTTCATCTTCCTCATTCGTCGTCAAGAACGAGTCCAATTTGGCTCACGTTCCGGCTCGGCAGGAGTTGAAATCGTTCTGCGAGAAGATGGATGGTTTGGGACTGAGAAAGTACATGATCGTCCGGCCTAAAGAGCGGAACACCATCAGGGATGAGTTGCCGGATGCACTGCGGTGCGCGCCGGACGCGGCTGCCATGGTTTTGGACGCGATGGAGGGGTTCTTTTTGCCAAATTCGAAGGGCGATAAGGATATAGAATTGAGTGCTGTAAGGAGGAGTTGTATGGTTTTGTTGGAGGAGTTGATTGGGTTGAAGGTTGATATTGGGGCCGAGGTTAAAGAGAAGGCGAAGAAGTTGGCGGTCGAGTGGCTGGGGAGGTTGAATGTTGACGGGGAGAATCCGCTGGAGGCATTGGGGTTTTTCAATCTTCTGGCGGCATTTAACTTGGGGGATGGTTTTAATGTGGAGGATCTTATCGAGTTTGCTTCCATTGTTGCGAAGTTTCGGCAAGCTGTCGAATTGTGTCGGGCGCTTGGTCTTGGAGATAGAATTTCCGGTGAGGGTCTTGAGCTTCTCTCTCAAATGCACTTTTCTATATCTTTTCATACCCTGTAGTTAAACCTATATTTTTTCCATCATGTCTCTGCTTCAATTTGGTGTTATTTGGTTATTGCTTATCGTGGACAATGGATTTCAGCTGATTTGTGAATGTTTGGATACTTGTAAATTACAAGTCCATGGTTTGATATCTTTATGATATGTTGAGTCCAATAATCTTTTGATGTCTTGGCATACGATATGTGAGTTAGGGAAAGCAATTCATTTTTTGTTTTCTTATTATGACCATGTTTTTTCTTTCTCTAGGTTTGATTAGTGATAAATAATTGCGCTATCATGTCTCGGAGTTCTCTGTCAGATATGATTGATAGTCAAGTTTTAAATTTTAATAGAATATCTTTTTTCCTTACAAAGCTTTGCTATTCCCTGGGAGTAGCCTCGGGCCTTTGTTGTGCAGCTTGGGTGGAGGGAAAAGAAGCCCCCCTTTCTAGGGGGCCCTGAGGCATCAGTGAGATACCATTTTGAAAGAGTCAGAATTCTAACCACGTGTAAGGACATATCAACCAACGGACAGTCTTAGCTAGACGGTTTATATTCTGGCTGCCGGAACTATACAGTCCTAAGGCAGCAAAATTACTTGTTAGGTAAGTTGCAACTTGCTCGAAAGGTGTAACAATTATAAAAAATGAAATTTTGATAAAATTAATGTGTTAAGAATAAGGAGTCTTTACGTCACGTCATCACGTTATCAAGGACATAGTTTCAAAAGAATACGCTGCTTGAGAGCTTTACGAAGATGGATACTAGGAGATGTACATATCATCAACATGCACGTTGGTGTAGCTAATGGGTAAAGTGTCTCGTTTCGGGAGTACATTTGCAAGAATGAAACTCAATGGAATTGATGGGGGCCTGTACAAGCTATGGAGCGTGCTGTTTAATTTAATGCTAAGCAAAAAACCTTACTAGGGACATGCTGTGAATCCTTTTGAAATGCAACCTTTCTTTGACCTACAATTAATTAGGGCAATGTTTGGTTAATTGGGGCTTGTAATGCTTGTTTGTTGAGTTTCTATTAGTTCCCCTGCATGATGCTTGTCAATTATGTTTTAAGTCTTCATTTTGTTTCATGGACAACTTGAGGATTGGATTGCATTAGGCCATTTTTGCATAGTTCAATACTGACAGCTGTTGCAACATAAATATCATGAAAGACTAGATAGTGCTTTAGCAAACGAGCTAAACACTCGTATTCACCAAAAAACCTTAAAAGTTGAATCCTCAAAGGTAAAAAGAACGACTTATGAATATTACTGATCAAAAGTTGAATAGCCCTTAGGCCTACACCCCTATTTATAATAGAAAAAACGTAATTAAAGTAGGATAATAATTTCCTAATTTGAATAAAGAATAATTAATTTGAATAAGAAATAATTCCTAATTTAACTAAGGAATAATTTCAACTTAGGCTAATTACTTGCAAATCAAGTAGAATAATAACGAAAATAAAAGAATTAGTCACATGCCAAAAAAGATAAATCCTAAAGAAATTAGTTTCTAAAAATAATCGTTTCTATAAATGTTATATTTTCAATCACTCAATTTATTCTTTGATCTTTGCCTATCAAATTGCTCTAATAATAAATTGTGTGCCACTTGTTCTACATCAATCTCCTCCTACTTGAACAGAACTCGACCTCGAGTTCAAATCTGGATAAAGCGGCTCCTCAATTGCATAGGCATTGCCACTCATCATTGTCAACACTTTGTATGGACCATACTTTCTATACTTTAGCTTATTATAAGTTTTTACTAGAAACCTCTCTTTGCGCAAAAACACCATCGCTGAATCTCCCTGCTTAAATATTTTGGTGCGCTTGTTTATCAGGAATTTTTTTGTACTTGCCATTTGTCTCTTCCAGCTTCTCCTTTACCGCATCTTGCACTACTTAAACTTGCTTAGTTATGGACTTCCCAACTTCAGCTTCTGAATTAGGTATAGTCAAAAGCGACTGCTTTTCTACTTTAGGCGGCTTGACATCCACCCTTGGATTTAAAGGACTCATAGCAACCTTATCTTTAGGTGTTATTTCGGCCCTTGTAAGTAAGATCCACATCAAACTGCTATGGTCTACCGAACAACACATGACTTGCATTCATATCGACTACGTTACAATTACTTTCTGCGTTATAAAACTTCATAATTGAAATAGGTACTTAATAAATTTCAGTTATCTTCACCGTCATGCCCTTCTTGATCTATCCTATACTGTATGGAGACAAATGAGATTTGGTTGATAGTTTTAGATAATCTACTAGCCTCTTTGCAACAAGATTCTCACAACTCCCCGTATCCACGATTAGATCCAAGATCTTTTGAATAACCGTACAAAAGGATCAAAAGATATTGTGACGCTGATTAAGTTCCTTTGTTTTTGGCATGAACAGCACTCGCTGCACGACACAATTGATTCGCTCTCTGCCCTCTATAGCGAACTTAGCTCCATCATATGGAGCCTTCTTCTACCAGATTCATTGGTCAGTTTGGCCTACATTCTGGACAATTGTTAGAACGGTGGCTAGGCTTGCCACATCTATAGCACTTGTTTAGTGTTGGCTTAGCGTAATGGCTCTGATTTTTTACCACGTCTTTATTGACAAATTTTTTTTGTTGATTAGTTCCTCCACTAGCTACGCCTTTCGATTGACCATCCAGAGCGGCAGGTTGGATCCCCTTTCCCCTATCAGTCTCATGAAAACGAATTTCTATTAGGTTTCTATGATACTCTAAATATGTTGGCTTACGCTTTAACTGCTCGGTTTTGAGAGCGAGGTTATGGACTTCCTTCACATTCGACACTACTTGTATTGCTATCATATTTCAGATGGAGCCCTTCAACCCATTAAGGTATCTATTTACCTGCTGATCATTTGACTCATTCAAATTTTTGTTATATGAAAGAGGAGTAAACCCAGTTGTGTAATCAAACATTGATCTAGAGCCCTATGAACAATGCTGATAGGATTGGAATAGATGTTGCTCATAATCTACCAATAAAAACCTATCCATAAGGTGTTGCTTTATTTTGCTCCAGGTTTTTATAGTCTCCTTTCCTTGTCGTTGTCGATTTCTCTGCAATTGATCTCATCAAACTGCAATACCACTCTTTAATTTGTAAGCGACCATTTTCACGAAATTCTTCAATATGCAGATTGCCGCTAAATTGGGGAATGGCAACCTTCAATCCATGGTCATTGGACCAATACTGCTGCAGTGGTTGCCTTTTAGGTTGATTACACATATGTTGTACATCTTCATCATCGATTTCTTCCTCACTATCGAATGGATAACACAGACACCTCTCGACATTCTGGATGCCAAGCTGGCCTCGAGCAAATCCTCAGGGGCAAACCTGATCTTGATTAAAAGGCTATCCTTGGGCAACTTCCTCGGCATGGTTTAGATCAACCATCGGTGGCCTATTGTTGGCATTGGGATTTAACCCAGCGAGCATATTACAGCTATTAGTCAATTGCTATTGACATCTCTCTGGCTATTGATGTTGCTTCTCAACCACTTTTCATAAGGCATTGGCCCCACTATCACCGTCAATAGGTTTTGTGTTTGCCGCTTCGTTTTGTGCCATTAAACTAGACAAATTCTTGCTCTGATACCACGTGACGCACCATAAATGTTACGAAAGACTAGATAGAGTTCTCGCAAATAAACACTCGAATTCTCGAGAAATCTTGAATCCTCAAAGATAAATAAAACAACTTATAAATATTATTAATCAAAAGTTGAGTAGCATTAGGCCTACACCCTATTTATACTAGGAGAAACCTAATTCTAGTAGGATAATAATTTTTTAATTCACATAAAGACTCCTTAATTTGAATAAGGAATAATTCCAACTCAGGCTAATTACTTGCAAATCAAGTAGAATAATAAAAGGAAATAACAAATAAGAGAATTAGCAACATGCTAAAAAAAATAATTCTTAAAGAAATTAATTTCTAAAATATAATTGTTTTCATAAACCAAATATTGTCGACCACTTAATTTCTTCTTTGACCTTTGCCAATCCAATTTCTCTAAGAAATTGTGTGCCACTTGTTCTACATCAAATACACTGTATCTTTGTTTTGCTGATCAAGAAAGGGAATAAGACAACATGCAACCACATTTTTTTAGTATGTCATTTGTTAAGCCGACTATTTTTTCCTTGTTAGACCATTGGAGGAATTATTTTTTTTCAGTCCCCTTTCTACATCGCATTGCTTATCCATCACAATTCATTTCATAATTTTACTATTTCCAATTATTTTTTTCCTTCCTTTATCCCAGTGATAACTTATCTCATATGATCTAATATATAGTTTCACCAGATTCGATCTCAACAAAAAATAATCCTGAAAACAGTTGAGTCCTACGAGCATTTCATGTGCGAAGTACCAACTACCAATAGGTGTTTGCATAAACTAGTTACTGCAATTCTCTAATTGTACTTTTTTATTGTTTTATCCCAACCGCTATGCCAGGTTACCACAAAATATCTGTCATCCATGTATGTCTCGTCTTGGCATGCTGCAAACATCTTTTATTTGGTGTGAAAGATGGGAGTAGGTTTTTGACTAATGTTGCTGTAACCTGTATGCATTGCTTAGTACTTTTGACAGTCATGCTTGTCCCTACTTGTAGTTTAATTCATTAGGTTCTGACATGTGTAAGTTGGAACTAATTTAGGCTGTGAAAATGGCCACATTACAAACAAAACATTAAGTTAGTCATAGCTTGTTTGATGGTGGCTATTTTAGAATAATTAAGCTATTTCATAGTTGATGCGCTGTGCAAAATGAACTTTTTGGAAGAGATGCATTTCTCATTTAATGGGACAATTTGAACCCCCAGTCGGTAGAAAACAGATGTCCAAGCATCTGTCTCAGAAGTTGAGATCCTAGGTATGAGCCATCTTGTTTGGGCCATCCCTAGGGATTTAACCCTGTAGCTCCTCAGTGGTTATGGGATAGGACTGCACATTCCTGTACACTACTAAGGTTTTTTAAGAGGCGCTGACACTTGTTAACAAGGTATTAGGCTCACACATTGTGTGTTTCTGAGTTAGTTTCCACATTTTTCTTTATCCTGTTAGTTTCGTGTATTCACTTCCTAGTTCCTATATTTGCTCTCCTCAATCACCTACTCTCTCTTTTTCTCTCTATTCACATATTTAATTTTACACTTTTATCCTTTTAGGTTTTAACTAATGTGGACTTTTACATGTTTACCCCTTCAGTTAATGGGTGAATTTGCATGACAGGCTTCACCAAAAAATCGTGTTTCCTCCTAATCTTAACCTATTAAAAGAATATACTTTATAGATAATTTACAAAAAGTCAACGTGGGTTTCACTTGCTGGTTTGATGATCTAAGACAACTCAATGCACGACATGACCTTTTTCAGTGAAACCTCGTTCATATTTGTGCCTCAGCAACTATTGATGATAAATGGCATATTATGTTAGTGATATGTTAGTGTTATGTGATGGTGTTACTTTCAATTTTGACATGTGGAGGACCTGGAGGTATTTCCAATTAAGAGAAATACCTTGATAATGTGCAAATTATGTGTCCTTCATTTTGGCTAATAATTGCTCCTGGTTAGTCTTCTAGTGCAATTCCTTTGGTGACAATTGTAGGTACAAATTTATTTCATTTCAACCCAAAGGAGCTGAACAGTGCTTGGGTCTTTATTTTATAGTGACCTTGATTTGGTTATTTTGGACAAGATGGTAATTTTGTTGATATCTGGTTGTTTGTAGATTCCCATCAAATGACAGGACATTTCATGTCTTTTGGTCTTCTTGTTCCTTTGGGAATGATCTACTCTTCCATATCATTAAGAGCAGTTTCTCCCAAACTTAGAAAGGGTGGGTTACAGTATTTAGCTATTTGTGCTTCACAGGAATTGATTTGTGTGTATTTAAGCAACACTGACCTCTTACCAGAACGAAGTTAATACATTGATCAGTGTTTTGATCTTCCTACCTGGTAGAGGTTTAGTAAAAACGACATTTTGCTAGAATCATCTCATGTAATGTGCTCTCCCATGTGCTTGGTTCTTCACCACCCCCTTTTTTTGTGTGGGTGTGAGGTTGTGTATTTGTTTTTGTGTGTGTGTGTGTGCGTGTTGGGGGGGCTGGAATTCAGTTTCATCATTGAACCAATTTGTAGGTTTTATGGAACTGAACAGAAAGGTTATTTGAAATTTGTTTGCTACCTTCTTATTTTGTTGTTCATGTCTTAAACACTAGTGTCTTTACTTTCTTTAAAATATATTCAATGGCTTGTGTACAATATGTGTTCAAGGCTACTCAGTTATGTTATTTGGTTTGTCCCAGATCTTGTTCTAAAACTTATTGGTAAGGGTAAACCACTTCTGGCAGTCAAATTTATTTTTGAATTTGAGCTTCTTGCCAAGTTCCCACCAGTCCCCCTCTTAAAAGAATATGTGATGGAGTCCAAGAAGCTTGCTCAGCAAATTCGCCAGGAGAGAACGAACTCTGTTGAAGCACGGGTAGTGTTGCATTTCCCTCTATGATTATCAAACTTTCAAATAAAAAATAGGTATGTATGCGATATTTCTTTCGTTTCTCATGTAGAATGAAGCTATTACCAAAGAAGTCAGTGCATTGAAAGCGGTGATCAAAATCATTGAGGATCATAAGCTTGAATCTGAGTACCCAAAGGGGGAACTTATTGAACGCATTGAAACATTAGAGAAGGAGAAGTCAAACAGGAAACAATCAGTAGCAGGCCCTGCTTCCAAGACTCAGCAGCAGTCAAAGTCAAAGAAGCTGAGTGGAAGCAAACGTCCTCGAACTACTTCACCAGCTGGCCCAGCAGCAATTCCAATGAGTGTTGCAGCTACAAGCTCCGCTGTGCCTGCATTTCAGCAATCTCCTTTACAGCCGGAAGGTTTGATTCCAGAACATCCTATTCCCTACTCGAGCTCATCAAGTGGGCCGTATGGCATGGCAGGTTCAACTCCTGCCGTTGTTGCATACACAGACTCATCTACTGGCTTGTATGGTTCATCAGGAGCCCCATTTGGTATGCCGGGTAACTTCATGCCTACACAGCCCCATGCGTACCCTTCAGAGTCACACATGCCATCTGGTTATTATGATAGGCCAGTTGCCTATGGTGGGTATGTTTTGCCACCACAATATCATCCACCTTACCATCCTCAGTAGGTCCTTGTTCCGTTCTGTCTTTATGGCTGAGGAATATGGGATGGTATCGTAGCATTTGCCTGACTTTGCAACGCTGGTCATTAGAAAGCATATTTTGCTTTTTTGATCACAGTGAAATGCAGCACTAGCTAGATTTGTCATTTTAGATCTTCTGAGGTTTCTGCATGGTTAGAGGGCCACTTTTTATTTACCTGAACAATCAAGGTCTATATGTTTTTAAATCAATCATGAATTGTTTGATAAGAGTTTATTGACAAGCTTTTGGAATGGAAAACACCACATAGAGGAAGCCTTTCCTTTTTGTTTCTTTTCCAGTAGTTCTGTTGACTAATTGAGCTTTTTATTTCTTGGCAATTTTATCAATTGTTAATTTTTGCAAGAGTACTTGCAACTCCAATGTTAGTTGCTAAAAGGGCTACGCGGTCCACACCCAAGCCATTTTTGGCCTGCTAGATTGTGAAAATGCCATTATTTGGCATTCCTGTTCTCTTGGAGAGCCTTTTTGTTGAACTGCAGAATCCAGATAACTTTTGGCAATGGCAATTGTCGTAGCAGGCTATTGGAGATGCTCTAAGCTTGTATTCGATATCCCTCTAGCTAACAATACTCTGCTTCACCAACCCTTTGGTTCCCCTTTTCTTCTTATGGATGAAGGTACCTGAAGGGACATTTGGTACATTCAAACCATCATCCCGCCTTACCCAGACCTTCGAAAGGAAATGTTTTACCACCATAATTAAGATGGGAAAGCAATCTGTTGTTACGAGTCTTGTTTTCCTCATGTTTATAAACATACTTGAAAGGATGAGTTTATGCTTTTGAGTTCTAATTACAATAATGAACCAAAAATCGGCTTTCGTTGTGGTTTTCAGGTGCATGACCACCTTTCTTATTTTGTTCTTTATCATTTGTTGGTAATGATTTTCCTTTATGAAACCTTGGAATTTTCGTGGATCCTTGACTTTGTGGAACAAGTATCCTTTGTAGGTTTGCTGAATTTAGTTCCCGTAAGAGCTTATATTTTGGATCCGATGCGACTCTTCTTTAAGAGGCGGGATTGTTCTTTAGGGCTGTTTAAAAAACCGATGAAACCAAAATAACTGGTCTGACGTGCAGATTGGTTGGGTTTTGTGTTGAATCGGTTTGGTTTCAGTTCTAAAAGTATGTAAATTTTAGATTACGGATTGATTCATGGATTTAAAAGCACGGTTTAGGTTCCAAACCGATCCGAAATTTTTAATTATATATATATATATATATATATTCAATAGATTTTGTATTAAATGGATTTGAATTTTAAAATTTATTTGCTTTTTTTCAGTTTTAATGCGATTTTTGTTAGATTTTAGCACTTTATACATGAACGTTGTATATTAATAAAACTGTGATTTTGAATTGGGATCAAATCGTCAATAATAAGTTCGGTTGGTTTGGTTTCACATATTACACGGTTTGATTTAATCCTGAAATTATTGGAACGACAAAGACCGGTTTGGTTTTTGGATTTATGTAAAATCGGTCCAAATCTGTTTGTATATACTCATACTTGTTTGAATTACTTCATGCATTATGGTTGAAAAATTAGTGATTATAATTTTAAATAGTATAATTTGTTCTTTTAAATTTAGAATTATAAGTTATAACCAGAGAATTATAAATATATTTGTTTGAGTTTTTTAGTTTTTTGTTACTTAATTATAAGTTATAAATCATAATTTAATCAACAACAGATATTGGCCCAGTTTGGGTAAATAATTTATTGGTTTATTTGGTTTATAAACTAAAAAATAAATCGCGTCGTTTGGGAAAGTAAATAAGCAAAAAAGAAGCAAATAAGCCAAACAAAGTGACTTATTTAAGTAAATAAGCTAAATTTTACTTAAACGAAGTGACTTATTTAAAAAAAAATAAGTCAATAAACAAATAAATCACTAATTACTCAAACAAAATAATTTATTTATATTTTGAATAAGTCAAAAAGCTATTTACCAAAAGGAGCCATTTTGCCAATTTTAATATACTAAGAGATTTTTGAAAATTATTAAGTGTCACGATCACATCCACTTGTGACTTGTTTCATTAAGAACTGGAGTTCTGCGCAGCACTATTGGATATGCTTTAATGATTTGAACATCTATATTATAGTCCCTGCCCAATATAGATTATAAATTAAGAAAATCTGAAAATCTAATTATTTCGAGAATAACTAAAAAGATGAATGATACATATGGCTTTTAGAAAAAATAATTGAATAAATATTAATGGCGTGATTATTAATGCTTGATTAATTTTATTTTTGAATAAATAATAAATTTAACAAATATTATAATACAAATAATTTAAAAACTATTAAAAATACATTTGGACGGTGGTTCCTTAAGTCAATATCAATAGGAATGGCAATTTTTTCATCCTAGATTTACAGTCTCTGTCTTATTATGTATGAATTTTTTTTCAATAATAAATAGAGTGTGGACAGTATTTGCTCTCTCATCTCATATCTCCATCTTTTACCCGCGATTACATTGAATAAATATTTTTAAAATATGAATACGTGTATAATTTTTTTTAAAAATATAATAAGTTTAAGACATAAAAATATTATATTTATCATACTTTTTATCTCTATTTTTTATATTTTATGCTTTTAATTCTATTAATTTATCAACTACTATTATTTATTTATTTATTATTTATAACTCTTTTTTATTAGTATTTCTTCCTTAAACTTTAAAATTAACTCCAAATTATTTTTATTTTTGTTCCTGTTCCGTTATCCATCATTTTTTGTTATATTTTTTCTCGTTCTTGTCCCGATCAAATAAAAAATGAGAATAAAAATGGGGACCTCACACCCGGCCTCCGCTCTATTCTATTATTGTCATTCTTAAATATTATTATTTTTTCCTTATAATTCGACTACAAACAATATATATTATATTATATAAACTATGGTATATTTACAAATATAATGAATTTCACCTAACACTTTATATGAAACCCATTATAATTTTGAATATACAATTATTTATATGGTATAGCATACAATGAGATTTGTATTTTTCATAACAGCAGGAGATCAGAATAATTATTTTTTAAAAAATGTTTACTGTTAACGATCACATGGTTTTCAAAATTGTAAAATATAAAACGGAAACATAGATAGGGAAATGACAATCCAATGACATCCAGATACATTGTTGCAAGTCAAACTGTCTCTCTCTCTGACAAAGCTACGAACGCGCCCACTAACAGAGACGCAACAAATGCACAGAATCACCGACTATGATATACCCCTGAAATTCCCAAACTACCCCTCCTCTTTTCTTCACCATTGAAGTTTCTCTCTCCCCCCTCTTTCTCTCTCTCTCTTTTTCTCAACCGTTAATGGACGATTCTCACTCTCAGTCTCTGAGCTCTCTACACGAAGACCTGACCGGACCTTCAGAGCTTCGACTCTGCAGCTCCAGTGTCGAAAGTCGTCGCCTGATTAGCTGCCGCGACCGGTCGAGAGATGGAGATGCAAATTTCGACGCAGGAGTGTGCTCCGGCGCCGGATCGAGCTCTGCCAAGTACAAGCTCTTGTCGCCAGCGAAGCTCCCGATCTCCAGGTCCCCGTGCATCACGATCCCACCCGGTCTCAGTCCCACGTCCTTCCTCGAGTCCCCCGTTCTCCTCTCCAATATGAAGGTTAGGTCTTCTCCTTTCCGTTATCTGTTTCGAATCTGTCGCGACTACTAGTAAATTTAGTATTTTCCTGTTCTAGATTCGGATCGGGTGCACACATTTCTTTTGCGCCTGTTTGGTTTCTTAGAAAATTGGGGGATAGGAAAATGAAAGTTTCGATTAATTAATGTGCTTTTCTTTTTCCCCCTTTGTTGCATTCTTAATTAATTTCTGAAGAACTTACACTCTGGAACCAAGTGATATAGCGGTTGTGCTAAGCTCAATTGAGTTCGATTTTTTATACCTTTTTTATACTTATTCTACGTTAGTTCAGCAACCAAACGAAGGATGTGGTTACATCAAAGTAGTTTTAGTGGAGAATTTGTTGGAATTGAGTGGTGCGATGTGATGTAAGATGTATGTTCCCTAAGAAATAAGGACCTTCTTTATTTAAGTTACGATTAGAGATTCTGATAACAAGTTGGGTTCTTTTCACCACTTCACAATTTGTTGAGCTCTTTGCTTGTATGAACTATGCTTGTGTATGGTGGGACCAACAGATTCTTGTGCTCTCATTACAAATCAGCTTCTTCATGGAATTATGCGCATATTGCTTGTTCTAGAATATGTCCTACTGCCAATTATGTCAAACTTTTCCTTATTTATACACTTCGGTGTTGTTTTTACCTACCGTGGATCTTCCTTTTTGTTTGTGCTTGCCTCTTTTTTTCTTTGGATTTTATTGGTGTATTGTTCTGTCTTATTGATTTGATGTGTGAGGAAAAAGAAAAAGAAAACAAAGAAAAGAATCACACTTTTATATAGGACTGTCACAATCGTGGAGTTCTAAATCATATGAAAATCATCACTTAGCTATGTTATAAGGCTTTGACGCAAGCTGGAGCATACTCATGTCTTCCTCCAGAACCGTTGCCCACCAATTTTCTTGTGAATGTGTGTTCTATTGTTTGTGTGTGCTTGTGCTGGTGATTAAACACAAATAGGAGACTCGCGATCAATAATTTTTGTGTAACTTCTGAATACTGCAGGCAGAACCTTCTCCAACTACAGGTTCATTTTTGAAGCCTCATTTGATGCATCGCTCTGGAAGTACCGCTGGTTCCTCATTTGCCGCAAATGGTTCCAATGGCAATACTATTGACAATAAAAAAACCGGTTTTTTTGAGTTTAGACCCCACTCTGGATCTGATTCTGTTTCAGGATTACCAGCAGCGGCACCTATGGTAATTCCCTGATGAGCTACCAAATGTTTATTGCTATTCTTTCCCTTCTGAAAAATTCTTACTACTTACATGGTTCTTTTTTAATGTGTCACGAGAATCAAAAATTACTGTTCGGATGAGTTTTAATCTTGTGATTGGTCTTTGATTCTTTTGCATTTTTCTTTTTAATTTTTTTATTGGGAGTCTTTTTGTCCTTTGAAGGTCTCACTTAGTGAGAGAGCAAAAGCTATATTTATCTGCAAAATATGAGTATGGAAATAATTCTTGGTTCAAATGTCTGGCTCACTAAAACATCAAAAGCTTATAACTCAGGTGCTATTTCTATAGCTGAGAGCTACCCACCTTTTTGTGCACTCTTAACCCTTCCCTCTCGGGTCAATGGTACTAGCAGGCTATTATCATGGTTCAAATTATTTACATCTGTTTAGTCCAAGGCATAAGTGCTAGATTATACAAGTTCGTGTATAACTATAATGTATTACGGCTTTCTCCTCCTACTTCTAATGCTTTATATTTCTTTGATGAATAGATTTCTGCTTTCTAATTGCAAAATATTGTATACTTTTGAGGTAGAGTTGTCGACCAGGTTCCTTGAAGACTTCAAAAAATGCCTAATATTGCTCAATGTAAAAACTCCTCTTTCTATGCAATAAAAGAATCTTCAACTATAATTTATGGATTTCAGTTTGATGGTCTGACTATCCTAGAACTGATTTTGTGTACTGGTTACTAAATTGTATACACTTACACTTTTTATTTTTTTTGAAAGATCTCTACAGGCATGAATAACCAGAAAAGGGAATCATTTGAACAAGTTCAAGCTCAATACCAGTCTCAATCATTTGCATCATTCCCTTCTGTTGACAGTGAGATGGCATCTTCCTTAAAAGAATTGAGTCTACCTGCACCTGTTCAAACGTTTGCTTCAAGAGCTACTTTATCTGCTGGAGTTAATTCTGATGAATTAAACCAGGGAGTAGCCGGGACTACTGGGGTTCAAACATCAGAACCTGACCATAAAGATATTGGACCTTCAGTCACTGCTGATAGGTCATCTGATGATGGATATAACTGGCGCAAATATGGGCAGAAACTTGTGAAAGGATGTGAATTTCCAAGAAGTTACTACAAATGTACACATCCTAACTGTGAGGTGAAGAAGATTTTTGAACGCTCTCACGATGGACAAATAACAGAGATTGTGTATAGGGGTACACATGATCATCCTAAACCTCAACCTTCCCGTCGATTTACTGCTGGTGCTATTTTGTCCATCCAAGAGAAAACCGATAAGTTTTCATCATTAACCGCTCAAGAAGGTAACTGAAGAAACTTTACTGTGATTGCTATTTTTCCAAAATTATGGTGTACTTGAGTATTTTCTCTTCTTCTTGTTCTTTCTTGAAGAGGCCATAAATGCTCAGATATCTCACAACATTGAGTCAAATGGCACTCCTGAGCTATCTCCTCATGGAACAAATGATGATAGTGTAGAGGGTGTAGTTCCCCAGCTGAACGGCACAAATGATGAGGGTGATGAAGATGGCCCATTTTCAAAGCGGAGGTGTTGTAGTTCAGATGATGCCTTAAATTTTATTTTAATATATTTGTATCCATAATTCATATACCAAAATTAAACAAGCTCTTTAAAACATTGTTGCAGGAAGCTGGACAGTGTTAGTATTGATGTCACACAAGTGGTTAAGCCTATTCGTGAACCACGTGTCGTTGTTCAAACCGTGAGTGAAGTTGATATACTGGATGATGGCTATCGATGGCGTAAATATGGGCAGAAAGTGGTGAGAGGCAATCCTAATCCAAGGTATGTGTCAGTTTCCTAATTAGGTGTGCAATACTTGGAAAGCTTGTTTTTGTTCTATCCAATCGAATTTAAAATCTAACTTTTGCTTGTCATTTTCGAAAATTTATTATAACTGATTAAGCTCTCTTATCTGATTTTGAAGCCTGGTATCAGCGCAAGCAGTTCTTTATTTATTTATTTGTTTTTATTTGGGGGGAGGGGGTGTGGAAGTCTTCGACAAAATTGAAAAAGGAATCAAAGAACGAGAAAAATAGTTATAACTAGCCTAGATGTGTGGGTCCAAGTATAGCAAGTTTTAATAAGTTCAAGGCATATTTGACACACTTCTTAATTTACTTACATTGAGCCCTGTTATGAATTATACAACTAAATGTGAAGACTTATTGTTAAGTTGAAGTTTATTGCCTATTTCTGGTCTGAAAACTGTGTAATAGTAATTCTAACAGATGCTTGTAATTGTCCTCTGTAGTAACTGATCCTCGTTAGGTCTCTGATAATTACAAACATCTGTAATTATGAGTGTATACTAGAATTACATACATCTAGGTAAACTTACAAATATCTGATAAAAGTTACTACTGTACTTGAATTGGACTACATTTTCATTTTTTTACCAAAGTTTTTAAGCATTGGAGAACAAAC
>JAULJZ010201529.1:0-19624 GCA_032270985.1 Heliamphora pulchella
ATGAGCTGGTGTTTGGCTTGAGTTTCAGTGTTGAATTTCGGGGACGAAATTCCTTTAAGAGGGGGAGAGTTGTGAGATCCTGACCCGTTTCATTTTCAAAATGAATTTTAGTATCGATGGAGTTGGAATTAATGTCTTTAAAATGTGTTTGGTTGCGTTTAAATTGGATGAAAAGTGTTCTTACGTTTCTTTTGAGGTTGTTGGACTTGTATCTGTCCATAATTTTCGAGAATGGGTTGTTTGATTCATGGTTTTTGTACTCAAGTCTAATTCTAGAAACAGTTTTGGAACCATTTCTCTTTCCTCGGTGTGAGATCCGAGTGGAAAAATAACGTTTTGGTTATTGTTTTTCTTTAACTGTGAAACGTTATTTGCTTCGTTAAATGCTTGGTTTTGTGGATGGAAAACCGTTTTGGAGGCTTATGGGAGTCTGACAGGAAAACTTGGAGTTTTGTGAAGTAAAACCTTTTTGGCTCTGTGGTTGAGCTAGCTCCCACTATATGATTGCATATCCTGCTTTACAGCTTTATACTCTGTTTCTATTGGGTTTTGGCTCACAGTGTGGGATTTTGTTGTAAAACCTTTTTCAGGTGAACTTGGTCCTATGGGGTGACCTTGAGGTGTTCGGAGGTGGCTGTTGACGAGACCCTATTATTTGGTCTTTGTTAGGTAGTTTATACCTTTCTGAATATGTTTTATGTTTGAGTATAACATGTTGTAAACCATATACTTTTCTTATGGTCGTGGTCCAATGTATGCATGCTTTAATGCTTTCGAGAGAACCTTGGGTTAGTTGTTGTTGCATGTTTTGGTTGATCTCAATGGTTTCATGGATTGGATATCATGCTTATACATGCATTGTATGATTGCTTTCGGGGAAAACATTTTGAAAATGATTTGTTTTGATCTCCTGGTGGGGGATGGATCTGTGTACATGTATAATGTACCGATTTGATAAATGTTTTTAGAAGATTATCTAGATGTACCGGGATGACGTGTATGTGGCACGAGTTGGCCTCGGTGTAAGTCCGAAAACGTGTGCAGCGTAGGTACTCAGGTCCTTCGGGTTAGTCCACGTAAACTGAGGCGGATGGGTGCTCAGCTTCCTCGGGGTTGTAACTCGTAAATTGAGTGGTATGTTCATGGTGCTCCGTATAGAACCTGTGTGTATCTAGCTGGTCCCACGATATCTGGGGGTTAGATACTGGACAGGAGTCTATAGTTGTGACCTCTGTCCCCTGGTGATAGAGTCGGTACATAAGATCTTATTCTTTTTTTCCGCGATGGTACATTCCGCGAGGGAACGATGTTTTGATTACTGTTTTTCCTTAACTGTGGTTGGTTATTTGCAACATTTGCATCACATGGTTTCAAGGATGAAAACAAGGGGTTTTATGTTAATGAAACCATTTTGGGAGACTTGTGTGGTCTAATGGGAAAACTTGAGGGTTTTGGATGGAAGACCTGTTTTGGTTTTGTGGTTGAGTTCGCTCCCACCTTATGATTGCATACTCCTACTTTACAGTTTATTATCTGTTTCTATTAGGTTTCGGCTCACAGGTAAAAATTTTCTATAAAACCATTTTCAGGTGATGATATAGATGAGGTATAGCTTGGTGGTGCCCGCGGTGGCAGAAGACTTTTACGGTTTTTCTTCTTTTTGGTATGCCTGTTCCTGAAGGTAGGTTTTGTACGCCATAAAGCGATATATTGTATGCATGTTGAACTGTATGTCTTTTCTTTATGAGAGATACACTATGCTGGGTATTCCATTGGTTTCAACAGACGGATTTTATTGTATGAAAACCTGTATTTTCATATGAAATGGATGTTTGGTGGATTTTCACGTGACCCCGTGTTTTGGAGCGTGACAGTTTGATTTTTTTAGTAGTTTAATTAAGCATTTTTTAACCTCTCTATTTTAGCATATTTTTTTTGTAAACTTTTTCTTTATTTTCTTTTTCTTTAAATCTTTAAGCTCTCTTATTTTTAATTTCTTTGTTAGTAAACTTTGTTTTTAATATAGGATTTTTATGCATCATTTATGTTTACATTTAGTATTTTTTTTATTAAATATTCATCATGTTAATACTAACTTAGTTTGCTTTGATAATATGCATGTTTTAGTTCATTACTTTGAAATCATGTTTAGAATAGTTTAGTTTATTTTTTGCTAACAATTCATGTTTAGGTAATTTTAGCAATTTCTAACATACTTTTGCTCTTTTATTTAAATCATGATAAGTTAGGTTATTTTGGAAAAATTGCATGTGAGTGTGCTCCATGTATTCTTCAGTTAGAATTTGTATGCCGTAGAACTTAAGATTTTCTTTTCTTATTTGCTTTGTTTTGGTGTTCTATATATATATATATATATATATATATATATATATATGTATTTTTCATATTTGAATTTGGCTGTTCTTTTTTTGCCTCCACTTTCTTTATTTGCATGTATTTGAAAAATCTTATTAAAGAACCAATGATGATTAGTAGAGGCCAACCTTACGATTGGGTGAACGGGGTGCTTAACACTTTTCCCGATTCGTACCTTAGCTCCTGAATCCTTTTTCTCTAGTTAAACGTTTTAAAGATCAGTAGCCACTTTTGTTTTTCTTAATTTTTCTCAAAAATTAAGTGACGACTCTATTTTCAACAAAAATGGATTTTCAAAATTTAACTTTTAAGGTGTTAAATATTTTTCAAACATCATTTGAATTCCCACATTTTTTACCATTTTTAAAAACCTCAAAATCCCTACGCCACAGTAGCCCTCGGTGTAGATAGTAAGGACCCGCTACTCGATTGCCAAAAACAAAGCCCGGGTCCCAAGAAAATCTAGAAAGAAGGCAGATGTTTTGGTTTGACAAAAAAAAAAACTTAGCCTCTAAGTTTTTCCAAAATATCTCCACAAATATCTAAAGGCTGGATATTTATAGACCACTAAGATATCTTTATATTTTTTAAATTCACGCCACAACACCCAACGACGTCGAGATCCAACCCAACATACATTTTTAAGCCCAAACAGGCGTAAAACACATATATACATGCTTTTTGTGACACATAAGTATAAATAAACACGTCAAATATATATATAACGAAAAAGAAACGAAATCGGGTCTCACAATATCCACAAGGATATGAATGTTTATGGACAGATTCAAAGGTCTTACAACAGCCCCAAGATGATCCTATGAAAATATTTTTCTATTTTTTTCTAATAACTCTTGGGCTCTTCTTTGATGAGATTTACTTACTCACTCAAAGGATAAAGAGTGACTCACTCTTGGATACAATAAATGAAGTGTTTAAATGAGAATCACTCACTCTCTTTACAGAAATTGATTAGCAATAAATGAAGAGATAAAAAAAGATGACGTACAAAAGCTAGAGTTACCGAAATAAATTAAAACTTGAAGATTTTGATATTGAATCAAGCAATAGAATATTGATTGTAAGTCTCCAAAGATTTTAAATATTGAGGAGTAACTCCTTATATAAGCTCTTGAAGATTTATGACCGTTGGAGGTCAGTGAGGGCATTAAATGCAAAAAATTCAACCGTTGAAGCCTGTTGCGAATTTGAATTTCTATAGCAGGTGTCGACACAATTTCTTTAGGGTCGACGAAAAATGTCTAGGGTAAGGATCTTCAAGTAATTAGGTCGACTCAATTCTTCTGAGGTGTTGACACAATTTTTGCAAACTTTCTCACCAACACAACGGTGTCAACACATTTAGATATTATGTCGACTCAATGATTCTTCAGCTTCCCGGAGAGGGCAATTCGTGTCGATTCAATTCTTCTTGGTGTCGACACTAAAATTCTACAGGAACTCTTGGGAGATTCGTGTCAACTCAATGGGACTTTGGTGTCGACACCAAATTTCTTCATGCGGGCTCTAGATATTTGTGTTGACTCAAACTTTACTTTGTGTCAACACACCAAATTCTACAGGTGGTCTCTGTACTTTTGTGTCGACTTATTTTATATTTGTGTTGACTTAAAGTTCCAGATAACAAGAGTGAAGAACTACTTTTGTGTCGACTCAAAATCAATTTGTGTCGACCCTTTTTGAGTGCAGAGAGTTTTGGCTCTTTTGTGTCGGCCCAAAATTTATTTGTGTCGACTCAAAATACTTAGTATTGAAAATATCTTTACCAAATTGTTTGGGTGTCAAATCAATTTGTTGACACACTTGATATCTTTAAGTGTACTTAACTTTAAAGTTTTGACTCAATTATCAATTGGGTTCAACACAAAATATTTTCATAATCAAGAATATTTAGGTGTTTTAATCTTTTTGAGAGATAAGTTATTTCTTTTGGCTAAAAGTGTCAATTCGTTTGTTCAATTTGTGTTAACACTTCCTTTTTGAAAAATATAAATATTATCCTTTTATATCCATTTATTTTTAAAAAATAAATTATGAAAATCATCAAAATTAATATAAAAATCCATTGGGCTAACAATACTCTTAATCTCAAAATAATTATCAAACACGTAAATTTAATGTTCATTATTTTGATTCATTAATGGGTACGATCTTTTATGGGCCAACAATCCTAATAAGTTGAATAATGGCCTTAATTATATGGTCGATATTAATTATTGACGGAATTCACGTCCCGTAATCGGGATTGATGATACTTTCTTGAGGAAGTTTATATGTTTTGATCGAGTCAAACCCTGCATATACATTTTATAATTCGGTATGTCGAATAAGTTAAGCGAAAGGTCTTAAGAATTTTTCAAAAAAGCAAATTAAATAAAATTGTCAATAATTTAATTTATTTGACAGGTATCTGTAATCTTAACGTGGATGAGAATAAATAAGTATTTAATAACAAGAGTTCGAATAATTCAATTTTGATAATATAATTGAAAGTGCAATTATAATTCTTTAGTGGATGGAATTTGTGAGACCCTGACCCATTTCTTTTTTTGGAAAATGGTCTAAGTGTTCACGGAAGTAAGGATTAAAATTTGGTCTGTTTCCTTGGTTCATTTTTTCGCCCAGCAGTGACTGCTCGAATGGTGGTTGTCCACTCGAGCGATGGTATGGTAGATGAGTATGTCGGCAGGGGTCCCTTGGAGCGGTGGTTGGGCGCTCGAGCGGTGGAGGCCTGGCGCGAGATTCTAAAAAAATGTGATTTTGACGCATGTTCGGGTTCAGAGATTTTGCGGGGTTGGTCCCGAGGGCTGCGGGATGTTGCGGTGAGAATTTAAAAAATAAAAAAAAGAAGATATTTTGGAGGTCTATAAATATCTGGAGTTAGATATTTTCAAAAGATATTTTTAAAACTTAACTCCTAAGTTTCTTCTTTTTTCTCTCTACCTTCTCTCTAACTTCTCGGGGGCTTGGGGTTCAGTTTTTGACGATCAGATAGTAGATTCTTAGTATCGGCATCGTGGTCTACCCTTTCATCCGGACAGAATTTTATTCCGACAAAGTTTATTTTTGCACGTGGATCGAGACATTGAGCTTTTAGCTCAACGAGATAGGATTCTAGATTCTACTACTGTTAAAGGATATTACATGCAATTATAGGTATTTTGACCAGTTAAAAATGCATGGACAACCGATTTATGTTTTGTTAAACTGGGTTTTGGTTTAAAAAGGTATTTGTGTTGATTTCGGTTGGATGAAATCGGGGTTTGAGGGTTTTTTTTGAGGTTTGGATTTTAGCCTTAGGGTTGTGTACGTTCGAGGAGGTTGAAAGGGAGTTTGGTTGCTTCGATTTTGAGTTTGGTTGGTTATTGGAAGGTTGGAGGCTCAAATTTTGCCAAACAGGTCAGTCCCTCGCGTAGGACCGCTTGAGGGACCGCTCAACCAGTCTAAGGGGCCGTCTTGGGGAGTTCTCAGGTTGCCTGGCCGCTGGACAGACCGCTCGAGCGGTCTATCCCGCGGTCTGTTTTCGCTAGTTGAAAATCCAATTTTAAAATTGATGTATCTCCCTCATTCGGACTCGAAATTGGATCATTTTTTGTGTTCAAATTGAAACCCCGGAAGTCTTCTTTCCAATGGCACCTCTCTCACCTCAAAATTCTTTTTGTAGAAAAAGTCATGACCAAAAGAGTAAAGGTATGTCAAGATTTCCAAACTGTTTTTCATCTGTTTTTGGCCAAATGTTTGGGAAAGGTTGTTCTTCATCCTTGGTAGAACTTTTTATCAAATTTCTTGTTCCTTGGGAGTTTTTTGTGGGTGTTTCAAGTGACCCAGGTGTCAGGATGTGATAGTGATGGTTGGCCAGTTATGCTACATTCGGTTGCATGCTTTTTCCTCGGTTGAAATGCTTATATATCATATTTTATGATTAAACCTTATTTCGGATATAAAGCATGTTTTACGATTTTTGAGTTTATTACATGATATGACTTGTGGATGCATGGTTTTCAAAAAGTGGTTTGAAAATGGTGGTTTTTGTGAAAATCTCAACATTTTATGTTTTGGAGGTTTGGAGTTAACCCTTGGGGTTGAGTCTAAGGTTTTGAAACGTTTTGTTGAAAATGGGGAAAAGAATTTTGAAATGTTTTGTTTGATCTCCATGTTGATGGATGGATCTATATATACATGTATAATGTATATTTGTGATAGATTTTGTGAAAAGGTTTTGTAGTTGAGCTACAATTCGATTTTTGAAAGAATATCTAGATGTACCGGGATGACGTGTATTTGGCATGAGTTGCCCTCGGTGTAAGTCCAAAAACGTGCGCAGAGTAGGTACTCGGGTATTTCGGGTTAGTCCCTGTAAATTGAGGCGGATGGGTGCTCAACTCCCTTGGGGTTATACCCGTAAATTGAGTGATTTGTTATGGTGCTTCGTATAGAACTTGTCATTATCTAGCAGGCCTTAAGTGGTTCAGAACTAGGATAATGGGCATGAGTCTATAGTTGTTACCCCTGTCCCCTTGCGATGGAGTCGGTACATAGGATCTTGTTCTGGTAGACTTTTGTGAGTTTGACCTTTTGCTCTGTTTGAGGACTTGGAACTGTTTAGAGTTCTTGAAGTCGAGGAGTGGTTATCGATTGTGGTAAATGTTATGCTACGGTATAACTATTGACGGTATGGATGGTGGTCCCGAAAGTTTAATGTTGGAGAAGCCTTGGTTGGCGTGGCCTGTTCGGACCGACGTGATTGCTTGGTTAGAGACGGAAGGACGGAAGGCTGCATGAGTTCTAGATGTGAGGGAATTGGCTGAGTGTAAGATGTAAGTTTTGGTTAGTTACTCGACGGACGAGTCTTGGGACTCAAGGAATTGATGTATGTCTTCTGCATTGGGGTTGACGTTGGATGATGATCATCATGTTTGCCTTGTCGGATGACTGTCATCGTGTTTGCTTTGTCGGATGACAGCAATCCTGTTTAATTTGCGGTTGATCTGTAGGCTTGGTATTAGTGATTGGATAGCGAGACATTGAGTTGTGCAGTAATGTGCAGTGACGTGCTGTTGCACGGGAGTTATGATTTGGTTAATATAGGTTGTCGGACACCTATGAGATATTTTGTTTGCGGACGTGTTGGTCGAGTGACTCGCTGGAGTTAGGTGGCCTTGCGGCAGTGATGCCAGGCCAGTTTTTGGTTGCGTGGGACCTCGTCTGGGATAATGGTGTGTCAGCTATGTGATGGCATTGTTAGCATCAATAGAGTAGCGATGTGGTATCAAAGTCGGTGATCATCAGAACCTGGGGAAAGGTTTTTGTGTGGAACATGTGATTTCCTGTGATCGATGCCAGGATTCGACATCCTCAGTGTGCATGGTGAGATACGATTGAGCCAGTCAGTGGCAGTGAGAATGAAGGGGTAGTAGTCTCTATGTCTTGTCATGGAATAGAGCATGTTTGAGATCAAGTACCGTGATGGATTGATCTCGTGTGATGCATTTATCGCCAGAGTGGTTTGGGATAAGTGAGAGTTGTGTTTTGAGGATTGGCAGTGTGAGCTGGATTTTAATCTGGAGTTTAGGGATGTTTCTTGGGTGGTAGTGGTGTCAGCAGAAATTGCCCATGTGTGCAGTTTGTGTGTGGGTTGAATCTTCCAGTTGTGTTTTCCTTATGTGACGAAGGTTGTATTCTTGGTATCAGTTTTGTGGCGACAGGTTTGGGATTTCAGTTGCTGTGGCATTTCTGCTATTGTACAGTGTTGTTGAGTATGCATCAGAGATTGTTGATAGTTACGGGACAATGTTTGGCTTGAGTTGCAGTGTTGTTGTAGTGTTGAATTTTGGGGATGAAATTCCTTTAAGAGGGGGAGAGTTGTGAGACCCTGACCCATTTCTTTTTTTGGGAAATGGTCTAAGTGTTCACGGAAGTAAGGATTGAAGTTTGGTCTATTTTCTTGGTTCATTTTTTCTCCCAGCGGTGACCACTCGAGCGGTGGTTGTCTGCTCAAGCGATGGCATGGCAGAGGAGTATGTCGGTAGGGGTCCGCTCGAGTGGTGGTCCGGCGCTCGAGCGGTGAAGGCTTGGCACGAGATTCTATAAAAATGTGGTTTTGACGCATGTTCGGGTTCAGAGATTTTGCGGGGTTGATCCTAGGGGCTGCGGGAAGTTGCGGTGCGAATTTCAAAAATTCAAAAAAAAAAAGATAATTTGGAGGCCTATAAATATCTGGAGTTAGATATTTTCAAAAGATATTTTTAAAACATAACTCCTAAGTTTCTTCCTTTTTCTCTCTACCTTATCTCTAACTTCTTGGGGGCCCGAGGTTCAGTTTTCGACGATCAGACAGTAGATTCTTAGTATCGGCATCGTGGTCTATGCTTTCATTCGGATAGAATTTTATTTCGACGAAGTTCATTTTTGCACGTGGCTCGAGACGTCGAGATTTTAGCTCAACGAGGTAGGATTCTAGACTCTACTGCAGTTAAAGGGTACTACGTACAATTATAGGTATTTTGACGGGTTAAAAGTGCATGGACAACCGATTTATGTTTTGTTAAACTGGATTTTGGTTTAAAGAGGAATTTGTGTTGATTTCGGTTAGATGGAATCAGGGTTTGAGGGTTTCTTTTGAGGTTTGGGTGTTAGCCTTGGGCTTGTATATGTCCAAGGAGGTTGAAAGGGAGTTTGGTTGCTTCGATTTTGAGTTTGGTTGGTTGTTGGATGGTTGTTGGAAGGTTGCAGGCTCAAATTTTGCCAAACAGGTCAGTCCCTCGCGTAGGACCTCTTGAGGGACCGCTTAAGCAGTCTAAGGGGCGGTCATGGGGAGTTCTCGGGTTGTCTGACCGCTGGACAGACCGCTCGAGCGGTCTATCCCGCGATCTGTTTTTGCTGGTTGAAAATCCATTTTTAAAATTGATGTATCTCCCTCATCCGGACTCAGAATTAGGTCATTTTTTGTGTTCAAATTGAAGCCCCGGAAGTCTTCTTTCCAATGGCACCTTTCTCACCTCAAAATTCTTTTTGTAGAAAAAGTCATGACCAAAAGAGTGAAGGTATGTCAAGATTTTCAAACCGTTTTTCATCCGTGTTTGGCCAAATGTTTGGGAAAGGTTGTTTTTCATCCTTGGTGAAACTTTTTTTCAAATTTCTTGTTCCTTGGGAGTTTGTTGTGGGTGTTTCACATGACCCGGGTGTCGGGATGTGATAGTGACGGTTGGCCAGTTACGCTACATTCGGTTGCATGCTTTTTCCTCGGTTGAAATGCTTACATATCTTGTTTTATGTTTAAATCTTATTTCGGATAGAGAGCATGTTTTATGCTTTTTGGGTTTATTACATGACATGACTTGTGGATGCATGGTTTTCAAAAGATGGTTTGAAAACGGTGGTTTTTTGAAAATCTCAAAATTTTATGTTTTGGAGGTTTGGAGTTAACCCTTGGTGTTGAGTCTCAGGTTTTGAAATATTTTGTTGAAAATGGGGAAAAGCATTTTGAAATGTTTTGTTTGATCTTCATGTTGATCGATGGATCTATATATACATGTATAATATATATTTGTGAAAGGTTTTGTGAAAAGGTTTTGTAGTTGAGCTACAATTCAGTTTTTGAAAGAATATCTAGATGTACCGGAATGACGTGTATTTGGCACGAGTTTCCATCGGTGTAAGTTTGAAAACGTGCGCAAAGTAGGTACTCAGGTCCTTCGGGTTAGTCCTAGTAAATTGAGGTGGATGGGTGCTCTGCTCTCTCGGGGTCATACCTGTAAATTGAGTGGTTCGTTATGGTGCTTCGTATAGAACTTGACATTATCTAGCAGGCCTTAAGTGATTCAGGACTAGGATAATGGGCAGGAGTCTATAGTTGTTATCCCTGTCCTTTTGTGATGGAGTCGGTACATAGGATCTTATTCTTCTTTTCCGCGATGGTACATTTCGCAAGGGAACAATGTTTTGATTACTATTTTTTCTTAACTGTAGTGGTTTGTTTACGTTATTTGCAATACCTGGTTTGAAGGATGAAAACATGGGTTTTATGAAATAAAACCATTTTTGGAGACTTGTGTAGTATGATGGGAAAACTTGGGATTTGTGAAAAATCGTTTTGGGTTCGGTGGTTGAGTTTAGCTCCCTCCTTATATGATTGCATATTTCCTGCTTTACGGCTTTATAGTCTATTTCTATTCGGCTTCGGCTCACGGGTGAGATTTTATGTAAAACCATTTTCAAGTGATGATGTACATGAGGAGTAGCTCTGGTGATGCCTGCGGTGGCGGAAGACTTTTATAGTTTTTTCTTTTTGGTATGCCTGTTCCTAAATCTAGGTTTTGTACGCCATATGGCAATATATCGTATGTATGTTGGATCTGTATGTTATTTATTTATGAGAAATCCTTTTGTTGGGTATTCCATTAGTTTCAACAGGCGGATTTAAATGTATGAAAACCTATATTTTTTATAAAACTGGTGTTTGGTGAATTTTCACGTGACCCTAGGTTTTGGAGCGTGACAGAATTATAATTTATATTTTTAAGAAATTACTTCTGGATTAAAGTATGATTTCAAAATAAGATTAGAAATTCATGTCTTATTTACTCCACAGGTTCTTGCTGTAGCTTGTAAAAGTGCAGTTATAAGCCAGGACCACAAAAATTCCGTCAATTTGTCTTCAAGACTAGGGTTTTCACGTTTTGAAAACCCAAGTTTAGTTAATAAGGATTTAAATGAAAAACACGAAGAATATAATCCAAACTATAATTGTGTTATTACCATTCGAAAATACAACTGAAGGCTTGATTACAGAATAGATTGCCAGTCAAAAATCACGACGGTTTATAGACTAAAGTTTATTGCAAAAAACGAAATCAAATCAGACAGTTTTCTAAAGGTATAATTATTTTCTAACTTTGAGAGTTATACTGAATTTATATTTTTGATTGTTCGATATCAAAAAATTTTAATTTGGAGTTTGTTATGACACTTATCCGTCCAAATTTTTTTAACTGATTTATATACGTCTTCTAAGGATCTTGGTTTTGGGGCCTAACAATTGGTATTAGAGCCAAGTTTTTGATTATGTATATGAATCAAAACAAGGGTTCAGGTAGATTTAGATCTGTACTAATTTTGTTTTGCAGAGAATCTAATCCCGACTTTATTGGTCATATATTGCATGTTTGATAGCATGACTTTATGATTATTATTTTAATTGATTCTGATTTTCGACGAAATTTGATCGTGATAGTTGATTGTGAACTTTTTGGAGGCATAGAAATCGTTTTAATCTTCTTCCTTTGTAGTTGATTGTGAATTTTTCGAAGGCATATGATCTATGTTTTTGTTTTTCGATTCGAAGAACGAAAAACGAAGAATAAAGGTTGGCGAACAAGTGAGGCACTAGAGTGGCTGCGCAATAGGCAGCAGCGATGGCTTGCGTGTCACGAGAGTTTTGATGACAGTAGGCTTATTGTTGCTGTAGAGTTCTGGTTATGACAGAACTATAAGTTTGTTTGGATGAACATGAACTCTTTGACATAAAGAGTTCTAGTTAGACCATGAAAGCCGAGATATATGCATTTATTTTTATTTAAATGCGTGTATAATTTATTTTTTATTTTTGCTTTTTCTTCAATTTAATTTATTCATTATTCGAAGTTAATTTTTTTGTATCGAAAAAATAAAATAAAATTTTCTTAAAATATTTTTGTTATAAAAAATTTAGAATTTTATTTTGTTACTCAAAAACATGTTTAAGATGAATTTTAAAATTTGGTATCTTGGAAAACGTGACGGTTAATTTCAAATTTTGAATTTATTAAAGATTTAATTTAGATAAAAAAATTCAAAAATAGTTTTAACATGTGTAACAAAGAAAAAAAAAATAAATTCTTGAGTTTTTATTTAAAAAATTAATACTTTTCATAAAATAAGTAGAATTTGAAAAATTTTATTTGTTATACATATAACACGTAAATATGGTTAAAAAATGGAATCTTATGCAACGTGTGTTTTTTTTAAAAATTATAAATTTATTAAAATTAAATAAATTTTTATAACCCTAAAAAATATTTTTAAAAACTAAGTGGGTGAGGAAATTTATTTAAAGATAAATCTCATAGTCTTCATCACTTGTTTGTAGGTGATGTTATTATTTTTGTGTGTTGGCTTAAGAGCCTTTTTCTCTGGCGGACATAATTAATTACAGTATCACCGGTATGAATCTTTTTTATGGATAATTTTGGACAATTATCTATGTAAATCATTTCTCTATTTGAAGCGTTCATTTCGAAGTGATTGAATCGAGATTAAGTGACGTTTTATACTTAGCGATAAATAATAGTATCTTCTCCATCTGGGTCATTACTATTATTTGTACGACTGAAACTACGTCAGCTATTTAATTTTACTTGGTATGATCTGTTGCCTATGTCACGCCCCAAACTCCAAGGTCACGCGAAAACCCACCAAACACCGTTTATGAAAATAAGATTTGCAGTTAGAAAACCATCAACTAAAAAATATACAACATTTGGACAAAAGATTCCCAAAATTCAGCTCTTATAAACAGTAAACATGCATTCTCATACATAAATAAGTATATCGCCTCAAGGCATACAAAACTGGTCTTCTGAAACATGCATCACGTGTAAAAGTACATGTCACAAAATAGGAAAAACTACAGCAAGTTTTCCATCACCACTGCATCTAGGTCAACTCCACATGTTTACCAGAAAATAGTTTTACAGCAAAATTCTACACCGTAAGCCGAAACCGAATAGAAATAGACTACATAAAGCTGTAAAGCAAGTTATGGAATCATAAGCACATAAGCTCAACCACAGGAGCTAAAAGGTTTTTCTCTAAAAAAACCATCAGTTTTCCATTCTTGAAACTATGCATATCATCTCGACAGATATCATGCCACAGTTAAGGGAGAGTAGTAAAAACGCAGTATTCTCCACTTAGGTCACACAGCGTAGGAGAATAGATAAAATGTAATCTTATGTACTGACTCTGCCATACAGACAAAGGTAACAACTATAGACTCTTGTCCATTACCCTAGTCACCACTTAAGGCCTGCTCGGTAGTGACAAGTTTTATACGGAGACACGACAACGTAAGGAACGCTATTCATGGAGGCAACCTACTTAGTTTACGGCTTCACAACCTGAGGGCCCTAAGCACCCACCAACCACTTAGTTTACGGGTTCACAACCCGAAAGCACTAAGCACCCACCAACCTCGTTTACGGGGATTAACCCGAAGGCACGTAGGGACTTACTCTGCGCATGGTTCCAGACTTTCACCGTGGAGCAATGAAAGCCCAACTCAACACACCCACTGCCACGGTACATCTAAGAAAAATATTTTAAAACCATCCACAAAACAATTTATACAACACATGTATAAAACGAGATCCAATCCATTAATCATGGAAGTCAAACAAAACATGTAAAAACATGATTTTTATCAAAACGTTTTAGAAGTTGAGACACAACCTCACAGGCTAGCTCCAAACCTTCAATAAAACACATTTTTCACAAAAATTGAACCTTTTCCCCAAAAGGAACCCAACCATTCTTCCCAAAAGAAACACCAAACGCCTACACAGGACCCCAGTCGACTGGACCCAATCCCCTAGTCGACTGAAAACTCTCGGGAAAAGAAGAAAACCAAACCAGAAGCATGTCAGTCGACTGATCTCCCCAAAAGATGATCCAGTCCACTAATCATGATGATCCAGTCGACTGATCAAGCCTAGAAAATATTTTTATGCCACGGTTTTGTCCTCCAAACCTCAAATCAAGCCTCCAAACATCCATATAACACCCTCGGACACTTGCTCGTCCAAACCCCACACCAAAACCTCGAAAGAAAACTCTCGGAACACACATCCATCCACCGAAATGATGATGCACGATTTTTAAACCAAAAACCCGATTTAAACAGAAATCACTTTTCATGCATTTTTAAACGGTAGGGATGTATAAGATTACACGTAACACCCTTTAACAACTTAACAGTCTAAGATCCTATCTCGGTGAGTTAAAAACTCAACTTCTCGATCCACGTGCAAAATTAAGCTTTGTCGAAATAAAATTTCGTCCGGATGGATATGAAGACCACGATGCCAACAACAAGGATTGACTGTTGGATCGTCAAAAAACAAGCCCCAGGCCCCCGAGAAGTTAGAGAGAAGGTAGAGAGAAAAAGGAGGAAACTTAGTGCGTAAGTTTTGAAAATATATTTTTGAAAAGATCTAATTCTAGATATTTATAGGTCTCCAAAATATCTTTTTTTTTTTAATTTTCAAAATTCAAACCGTAACTCCCAACAACCCCGGGAACCAACCCAGCATGGATATTTAAACTCAATCATGCATCAAAACATATATAAACACATATGAACACGTCGAATATATATATATAACACAAAAAGGAATAGAACAGGGTCTCACAACTATCCCCCTTAAGGAATTTTACCCCCGAAATTTGCTACAAGGTCACGAGATAAACAGCTCCGGGTATCTAGCACGCATCCCAGACTCAAGCTTCTATGTTGCTTCTTCAATCCTGTGATGAAGCCATAGGACTTTGACATAAGCAATTGTTCTGCTCCTCAACACTTGCTCTTTCGTGTCTAGAATCTTCACTGGACGCTCCTCATAAGTAACATCCTTATCAACCCGCAGCTCGGCCCAATCTAACACATGTGAAGGATCATGCTCGTACCTCCGAAGCATAGAAATGTGGAACACGTTACGCACAGATGCTAACTGAGGTGGCAAAACTAAACGATAAGCGACCTCTCCAACCCTGTCAAGAATCTCAAAAGGCCCAATGAAACGCGGTGACAACTTCCCGCTACGACCAAACCTCATCAAACCTCTACGTGGCGAGACCTTCAGGAACACGTAATCTCCCACTGCAAACTCCAAAGGCCTTCTTCGCTGATCTGCATAACTCTTCTGGCGACTCTGAGCTGTCAAAAGGCGTTGGCAAATCACGACAACCTTCTCCGTCATCTCCCGCACGAATTCGGGTCCCAAGACTGTGGTCTCTCCCACATCTGTCCAACACACTGGTGACCTACACGGTCTATCATACACAGCCTCATACGGTGCCATCCTAATACTGGACTGATAGCTATTGTTGTATGCAAACTCTTCTAAAGGTAGATGATCCTCCCAAGAACCTCTAAAATCAAGTACACATGCCCTCAACATATCCTCTAGAATCTGTATAGTCCTCTTAGACTGACCTTCCGTCAGGGGGTGAAAAGTTATACTGAACATCAAGTTCGTCCCCAATGCTTCCTAAAGACTCTGCCAAAAGCGCGAGGTGAATCGCGGGTCTCAGTCAGAAACAATAGATACTGGCACTCCATGCAACTAGACTATCTCTCTGACATACAATCTACTCAGTCTATCCACCGAATCCTTCACGCGGATGGAGAGAAAGTGTGCAGATTTCGTCAACCTATCAACCACAACCCATACAGCGTCGTGTCCCCTAGGTGATCGAGGAAGTCTGGACACAACGTCCATCGTGATGTTCTCCTACATCCACTTTGATATCGGTAATGGCTGTAACAATCCTACCGGTCTCTGGTGTTTCGACTTCACCTTCTAACAAGTAAGGCACCGAGAAACAAACTAAATCACATCTCTCTTCATCCCCGTCCAACAGAACTGAGGACGTAGGTTATGATACATCTTCGTGCCTCCTGGATGCACAGTAAGGCAAGAATGATGACACTCATGTAGTATATCTATACGGCATGACTCTGGCACAAAAGGCCTCTCGACCAATCTCAGACTCTAATCCGAACCCACAACCCAACCTGCTGTTTCCTCTCCACTAGCAACACGATCTCGTATCATTTGAGCTTCTTGATCCATCTGTTGGACCTCTAGCACTCGTGCAATCAAGGTAGGTCGCAAAACTACTGAGAACAAGGTGGCACCCGTCACTGTCTCTCCGAGACACAGATCAAACTCCCCGATCTCTCTAAGCATGTGCCACTCGCGTATAGCCATAGAAGCTAGTGACCCATAAGATCTCCTACTGAGGGCATCTGTTACAACATTAGCCTTCCTTGGATGATACTACAAGTCAAAATCATAATCCTTTAACAACTCTATCCATCGTCGTTGGTGCAAGTTCAGGTTGTTCTGCGAAAATAAGTATTTTAAACTCTTGTGATTGGAGAAAACCACTGCTGCCAACTCCAGATCATGCGTCGGGTAGTTCTTCTCATGCGTCTTCAACTGCCAAGCCATAGGCTACAACCTTACCTCTCTACATTAGAACATAGCCTAAATCGTCACGTGATGCATCACAATACACTGTACACCCCAAGCCTCGCTTTGGGATAATCAACCCTAGTATGCTAGTCAACCTCGTCTTTAGCTTCTAGAATGCTGACTCACAGGACTCACTCCAAATGAACACAACTCCTTTCCGCGTCAAACGCGTCATCGGTGCAGCAAGTCTCGCAAAATCCTTCATGAACCGTTGGTAGTAGCCTGCTAAACCCAGAAAACTACGGATCTCAAAGACGTTCTTCGGTTGCTCCCAACTCGTCACAGCATCTGTCTTTGATGAATCCACTACTACTCCATCTGTCGACACTACGTGTCCAAGAAATCTCACCTCAGACATCCAGAACTCGCACTTCTCGAACTTCGTATACAAGCGTCGCTCTCTTAAAGTCTATAGAATAATAAGCAGGTGATTCTCGTGCGCTTCTCTAGTGGGTGAGTAGATGAGAATATCATCCACAAACACCACTACAAAATTGTCCAGATAGGGATGGAAGATCTGGTTCATCAAACTCATAAACGTAGCAGGAGCGTTCGTCAGACCGAACGACATGACCAGAAACTCATAGGATTATAGCGAGTTCGGAAGGCGTTCTTTGCTATGTTCTTGTCCCTAATTCTCAACGGGTGGTACCTTGATCTCAAGTCATTCTTGAAAAAGCAGCTCGGCCCCTTCAACTGAACAAACAAATCATCTATCCTGGGCATAGGATACTTGTTCTTTACTGTCACCTGATTCAGCTTCTGGTAGTCGATACACAATCGGAAGGATCCATTCTTCTTCTTGGCAAAAAGAGTAAGAGCTCCCCACGGCGAAGTACTCAGGCGCACAAACCCCCTATCCAGTAGAGGGTGCAAAATGGTAAGACGACATGGATATGGGAGCAGTTCCTGGAATCAACTCAATAGAGAACTCTACCTCCCGGTTCGACGGTAACTCGAACAGATCGTCAGGAAAGACATCTGGATAGTCGCAAACTACCAGAGGTAACTCTCCTCGAACCCCAACTCCCTCATCCAACATGAGAGTTGCAAAGAGGGAACCCAGGTTGCCCTGGTTCCGTGCAACACCGGGCATAGATACCAAACCCTCATCCCGGTCACCCATAAAGCAAACGTAATCTCCTGCCGGTGTACAAATCGTTATCCTTCGTCGATCGCAATCGATAAAGGCACGATAGGTGGTTAACCAATCCATCCATAAGATGACATCAAATGCGGTCATATCTAGAATAATAAAGTCAAACTCTAAACAACGACCGGCGACCTCCAACACGCAGGACCTACAAATAAGACTCAACATCACACTCCCACTAACTAGGGTCTCCATGCTCAAAACACTACCCAACAAGTCTTGTTTCAAACCCAAAGCAGATGCAAAAGAAGATGATATAAAAGCATGTGATGCTCCCATGTCGATAAGAACACTGACCCATGATCTATAAACTAGAAGAGTACCTCTGTTCATAGAGGTGGTAGCAGCAGCATCGGGCACGACCGGTGCTCTGGATGAACTGGGATCTGCAAGAACATATGCTCTGGCCTGTCCACTATGGCCCTGAACTGTCGACTGCCTGACCGACAGTACCGAAGCGCTCCCTTCTGCGAATCTAGATAGCTGGCGTCCCTGGGCGGATGGAGTAACAGGTGCTCTAGCTGTACTTTGCATCCTTCCTCCTCTAGGACAGTCTCTACGGATGTGCCCAGACTGGCCGCACTCAAAACATACCACTGGCCCCATCCCCTGTGCCTGCGACTACGACTGTGCCTAAACAGGCGCTGGACTCCGGCATTCTGCCGCACGATGTCCTGGCCGTCAGCATCTAAAACAAATAGGCTCTCTCTAATTCGACCTTTCTGTTGAAGCTACGGGAGGCATGGATACAGAAGATTGTGGCGGATATGACCCCATTGGATGAGAACTCGGATCATATGTCCGTCGATGCTTATCCCTGCATCCTTGGGACTGTGCGCGTCCCCCATCTTGGGAACCCCTACTGTCTTTGTCTCTGCGCGTCTCGTTCAGAGTGTCTTCCATCGTCATGGCGGTCTCCACTAACTCTATAAAGACCTGCATCCTGAATGCCGCCACTCTGTCTCGGATAGCGGGCCTCAAATCCCTCTCGAACCTCTTTATACGAAACTCATTTGTAGGGCCGATCTCCTGTGTAAACTGAGATAGGCTAGTAAACTCAGCCTCATACTCAATCACAGTCATTGTCCCCTGCGTTAAAAAAAGAAAGTCCTCTATGTAGTGATCTCTCAATGTCGTTGGAAAGTATTTCTCCAAAAGTACCTTTGTGAATGCCTCCCAAGTGCCCCCAACTGTAGTCTTGGCAAACTTCCACCACATGTGAGCACTCCCTCTCAGCTGAAAGGCGAAAAAAGTGACCCTAAGATCATCCTCCTCTATCTGAAGCATGTCCAAGATCTTGGTAACCAGCTCCAGCCATTTAGAGGCTATCGTGGGGTTGGGATCCCCAGAAAAGGTAGGAGGGTCCAGACGGCGAAACTCACGCATCGCAACCGTTGCCTTCGGCTCAGGTACACTCTCCCTTCCCCTAGTGGCCTCAGCCAGTTGTCGGATGGAGCCAACCATCTCACATAATAGATCTCCCCCGTCAACAGGTCCGTGGGGTGCATTAGCCTCGTCCTCCCCGCGTGGATATAACTCTATACAAAAGCAATATAACAGGATAAGCATCCATACAACATGTGATTGCGAACGTAAAAGACATAATACACATAAGCATGCTAACACATAGCCACTTTGTTGGAGCAAAAATTTTTTTTCAACCGACGCCGTGACCGTAAAAAACGACATATACGTTTTTCATTAAAACTAAGAACTATATTAATCTTAATAGTATAATACCTTTATGAAACTTGTCGAAAAGTTTCAAGAAGTCCCGAAT
>JAULJZ010201538.1:0-19624 GCA_032270985.1 Heliamphora pulchella
TCTAGAACCATTCTGTGAGAGGTTCAGGTGTTGGCCTCCGGGTTAGATATTGGTTGTCCCAGTGTGTGGACGGGTCTTGGTGTGTGGACGGGTCGTCTGGGTAAGTGGATGTTGGTTTGTTTTGACGTGTAGCGTCGTTATGTATTGCTATACATGGTTATGTTCATTTATAACTGTTTATTTATGTACGAATTATATAAGTGGATTACATGTTTTGGTATCGTTATGTGTACCGTGATTGCATGCTTTAAAACTCAGAAGTTTTATATGTATGATTATGTGGAATATGAGGAACGGATGCATGAGTTGCAAGTGTTATGTGAGTCCCGTGTGTAACATGTGGCGTGATTTGTGGAACGTAGTGATAGTACGTGATTTTATGCATTTAAATCCTAATTAGGTTATGCATAGGTGTATGAAATGAGATAGATGGACATGAGGTTCGGTAAATGTTAGCTTTGGCTGATGGTGTGTTCGATAGGGCTGTGGTCCCTCGGTGAAAGTTCATAAATGTGTGTTCGATAGGGCTGCGGTCCCTCGGTGAAAGTCCATAAAGGTATATTTGGTAGGGCTGAGGTCCTTCGGTTAAAGTTCGTAAAGGTGCACTCGGTAGGGCTGAGGTCCTTCAGTTAGAGTCCGTAAAGGTACATTGACGGGGGTTGCGGTCCATTGGTGAAAATTCGAGAAGGTACCTGGATTGCATGAATTGCATTGTGGGACAAATAGACCAATTTTCAAATTATTTTTAAGAGTCGTGTGAATTGCGATCTAAAAACCCTTTTTCAATTATTTTCAGGGCTCTTGTGAGTGAGTCAAAAGATGGTTTGTATCCTCGCTTTCCCGTTTGTATGTGAAAATTATTTTAAAGGCTTGAAAGAAAGTCTAAAACTGCACCTCGTTTTCCTAGCATGTTTAGCTTATACTGCATGCATGTCTAGTTTTGCTGAGCTTTAGCTCACGGTGTAAGATTTGATTTTCTTTAGGTACCGGTCACGCAGGTTGATCTGGAGGTGCCGAAGTGGTGGAAGAGTTGTAATATTTCTTTTTGTTCTTTCTGTTACATGTATGTTGTAACATGTTTTCCCGGTGTTAGAACCATGTAATGTTTGCTGTTTGGTGATTATATACAATGCATGTATGATTTTATTTGAGAGTGTATTCTCGGGTTAGTTGTTTGTGGGTGTTTCATGTGATCCAAAGATTGGGGCATGATAGATTGGTATCAGAGCTCTGGGTTGAATACCTAAGAGCCGTGGGAAGAGGGTGTATCCCGTGTGAGGTTGGTTGCGTGTGCTTGACTGCATGTGTTTAGATGTTTTGATAACATGAACATGATAACATGCGGGTCGTACGTGAATGATGTGTATATGTGAGCATGGGGGTTGAATCTTAGGAGTGATAGTCCTACATTTGGGCCTTTGGATTAACAAACTTGGGAGCTAAGTTAGAAACGTGTTTAGCTGACGTGATTTCTAGCAAGGAATCTGAGTAGGTTATCCAGATTAACGGGTCATTCTTGTTGGTTCTCCTCGATATATGGGGTTTTATTTCGCATGAACCTATGTGGTTAGGTGTTAGCATGCTTATGTGGTTTATGCCATGTGCTGCATCTCATGTTCTGTCTTTTTCCTATAGACGCGATGTCTGTGAGACGAGGGCGAGGCCGTGGTCAAGCCCGTGGCCATGGTGATGGCCAAGGGGATGTTCCTATCCCTGATGCTGGGGATGCAAATGATCCCTTGGGACCGATGGACGTGACGGGGTTGTTGCGTGTGCTGGTCGGTTCTATCCAGCAGTTGGTTAGAGGTGAGATCGTTAGGGAGAGAGAGGGAATACCTGAGGCGAGGGCTACAGTAGCGATGCCGGAGTTCAGGCGCATGGATCCGCCTACCTTTGCTGGAGATCTTGATCCTATTGTGGTGACAGAGTGGTTGGAGTTGGTGACTCGGATCCTGGACACGTTGCAGATTGTGGAGGATGAGTTGTGGGTTTCCTTCGCCACCTTTCAGTTGAGAGGTAATGCTCACGCGTGGTGAAGATATGCCAAGACCACAGTGAAGGTCACATGGGCAGCCTTTACAAGAGTGTTTTTGGAGAAATACTTCCCAGCTTCGAAGAGAGATTTGTACAGGAATGAGTTCTACACTCTTACCCAGGGGGCGATGGATGTCATACAATATGAGGCCAAGTTTACGAGCTTGTCCCAGTTTGTACCGGAGTTGGTGAACACAGATGAGCTGCGATCGATGAGGTTTGAGTGAGGATTGAGGCCGGCGATCAGGGAGCGTGTGGTTGCATTGGGGCTTCGTGTATTCACAGAGCTGGTTGAGGCAGCGGAAAGGGTTGAGAACACTATGACTGAGATTCGAGCTTTCAAGTAGGCCAGGACATCACAGGATGGGACAGAGGTACAGACTAGGGGGCAATCCAACAAGAGGCAGAGGTCCTCTGGTCCTAGCTTTCACCCATCTGGGTTACCATAGCAGGTCTCTGCACCAGCACCATTAGTGGCTTCATCTGGGAGGCCAGAGTAGAGGGAGTCTATTTGCTATCAGTACAGAAAGTCAGGGCATCGTGTGTCAGGGTGCCCGCAGCCAAAGCCGTCCTAGGTTCATAGATTCAGTCACATGGGAGAGAGTTACAGATTTGCTATGGATGTGGCCAGCCTGGACATGTTCGCAAGCACTGTCCCTAGAGAAAGAGTGCACCGAGTACAGTGGGCACACCAAAGGGTTCGTATGTGCAGGAGCGACAGCAGTATCCTGCGGTTTAGACTTCCCAGATGATAGGTGGGAGTACATTAGTACAGTCGGTGCGGTAGCCGGTAGCGCCGAGTTATGGTGGACAGGGCAGAGCGACATTACCCCGAGCATATGCCCTCATAGCTCCTAGTTCTTCCAAGGTACCGGTTGTGCCAGATGATGCAGATATGCCTTCAGCGAGTAGAGGTACTTTCTGAGTCTGCAGGCTTTGGGCCAGTTCTTCATTTTATCTATTTGGGAGTTGGTGATGGACCTCGTGGGTGGTGTGCGGTGTTGAGGCAGTGGTTGGTACGAATGTGAGGTTGGGGTGAGTGGTAGATCCCGTGTCTTTGAGATAATTGGCCATTGTTTAGGATGCCTGACCATGTTTGCCTATATCCTAGGAATGGTTTGGCTAACCATCTCGTGTGCCTGTGTCGATTGTGATTGACATGGTTGTTTCTTTTGACCTTGAGTTAAATTTTGAGGGCCAATTCCTTTAAGGGGGGTAGAGTTGTGAGACCCTGACCTGTTTTCTTTTTCAGCATTTTTTGACGTGCGTTTAGCGTTTTTGCTTTAGCATGTTTAAATATTTTTTTATGCATGATCGGGGTTAGATATGCATGCGGGGCAGGTTCTCGGGGCCGTGGGGTGTTACAGTACGAATTTCAAAAAATTTCAAAAAAAGATATTTTAGAGGCCTATAAATATCTGGAGTTAGATATTTTCAAAAGATATTTTCAAAATTTCTCCAGTAAGTTTTTTTTTTCTCTGCCTTCTCTCTAAGTTCTCGGGGGCCCAAGGCTCGATTTTCAAGATAGTGCGTGTGATGCGTATCTGTTATGTGTTGGGTGTGTTGCTCATAGTGTGTTGGGCGTAGTGCATGTGTTACATGTATAGCTTGTTGGGGATTGGTAGAGCCGGCTTAGATATATATCCATGTGCTATATGTACATATATATCTGTTATCTTTGGGACTCGTGCGAGTCGTATTATCAAATTGTTTTGCTGGCTTTGATGAGTTGTGATCTAAAACTGTTTCCAAACTATTTTAAGGCTTGAAAGAGAGTCTAAAACTGCACCTCGTTTTTCTAGCATGTTTAGCATATATTACATGTTTGTCTAGCTTCTGCTGAGTTTTGGCTCACGATGTGGGATTTAATTTTCTTCAGGTACCGGTCACGTAGGTTGATCTGGGGTGCTGGAGAGGTTGAAGAGCTGTAGTCTTCCTTTTTATTCTTTCTGTTACATGTATGTTGTAGCATGTTTTTCGGCGTTGGGATCGTGTAATGTAAGCCATTTGGTAATTATATATAATGCATGTATGGTTTAATTTGAGAGTGTATTCATGGTTCGATTGCTTTGGGTTCGAATACCTAGAGCCGTGGGAAGATGGTGCATCGCCGTGTGAGGTTGATTGTGTGTTTGATTGCATGTGTTTAGATGCTTTGATAACATGTATATGTTGGCACGTTAGGCATGAGTATGATGTGAGTATGTGAGCATGGAGGTGGAACTGTAGGATTGATTAGTCCTGCCATTGGGCGTTTGAATTAACAAACTTGGGAGCCAAGTTAGAAACGCGTTTAGCTAACGTGATTTCTAGCTGGGAATCTGAGTAGGTTGTCTAGACTGACGCATCATTCTTGTCGGTTCTCCTCGGTATGTGGGGATTGTTTAGCATGAGCGTATGTACTTATGTGTTAGCATGTTTATGTGCTTCGTGTTTATATGTTGCGTCTTATGTCCTTTCATAGACCTGATATTTGTGCGGAGAGGGTGAGGCCGTGTTTGAGGCCGTGACCATGGGTTTGGAGTTGGTGGTGGACTCTGTAGGTGGTGTGCTGTGTTGAGGCAGCGGTTAGTAACGATGTGAGGTTGGGGTGAGTTGTAAATCCCGTGTCTTTGAGATAGTTGGCCGTTGTTTAGGATGCCTGACCATGTTTGATTATATCCTAGGAATGGTTTGGCTGGCCATCTCGTGTACCTGTGTCGATTGTGATCGATGGTTTGTTTCCTTTTAACCTTGTGCTGAATTTTGGGGACGAAATTTCTTTAAGGGGGGTAGAGTTGTGAGACCCTGACCCGTTTTATTTTTCGGCATTTTTCGACGCTTATTGATCATTTTTGTTTCTACATGTTTATATGCTTTTTATGCATGATCGGGGTTAGATATGCATGCGGGGTAGGTTCCCGGGGCCGTGGGATGTTGCAGTGAAAATTTTGAAAAATTTCAAAAAAATATATTTTGGAGGCCTATAAATATTTAGAGTTAGATATTTTCAAAAGATATTTTCAAAACTTGTCTATCAAGTTTTTTTCATTTTCTCTCTGTCTTCTCTCTAACTTCTAGGGGGCTCGAGACTCGATTTTCAATGACCCAACAACGGATCCTTGTTATTGGCACGGTGGGCTACGCATTCATCTGGACAGAATTTTATTCCGAGGAAGTTCAGTTTTACACGTAGATTGAGACGTCGAGTTTTTAACTCATCGAGGTAGGATCCTAGAATCTCATGTCTTATAAGGGTGCTACGTGTAATTATATATGTTTTTATCGGTTAAAAATGCATGAAAAATCGATTTATGTTTTGATAAAACGGGTTTTGACTTAAAAAGGGATTTTGTGTTGATTTCGGTAGATGGAATCGGGTTTTGAGTTTTCCTTTCGAGATTTTGTGGTAGCTTCGGGTTTGGGCACGTCCGAGGGTGTTGAGAAAGTGTTTGGAGGCTTCTTTTTGTGGTTAAGATGGTGGTTTGTGTGTGTTTGAGTGTTTGGGGGCTTAGAATACTCAAGAACAGAAAATCTGAGCTGTTCTCGGGTAGCAGGGCGCTCAAGCGCCGAGCAGGCGCTTTGCGAGAGCTGCCCTCTGTTGGAGAGGCGCTCAAGCGCTTATCGAGCGCCGTGGCCGCAGGGCCATTTTTTAGGCTTTTTCTTTTGGTCATAAATCTCTCATTCGGACTTGGAATTAGGTCGTTCTTGTACTCAAATCGAAGCCCTAGAAGTCTTCTTTCCAATGGCACCTCTCTCACATCAAAATGCTTTTTGTAGAGAAATTTTTGATCAAAATAGTGAAGATATGTCAAGATTTTTAAACCGTTTTCCACCCATTTTGGCCGAATGTTGGAAAAAGGTTATTTTTCATCCTTGTGGGCCCTTTCTACCAAGTTTCTTGTTTCTTGGGGTTTTGTGGGTTTGTGTGAGCTTGTGTTGGATGTGTGTGGGCGTCGTGGGTTCGTGTGGGTCCATGTTGGCCTTGTTGGGTGTGTGTATGGGTTCACATTGCCGTGTTAGGCGTGTGTGAGTCCATGTTGATCATGTCTGGGCCTTGGGAGTTTGTTTGTGTTTTGGCATTTACTGGTTGAATCCTTGGATTCCTTTTGGGGTTCTGTTGGTTGTGTTGTGGTTTCGGAGGTCAGGTCATGGCCTCAGGTGTTTGTTGTTGTTGTTGTCCTCGGAGATGACGTGGGTTGTTCTTGTGTGGCGTTGGTGTGCTTATGTGTGAGTGGTGTCTGTGCATAGTTGGGTGCAGGGCGTGTTTGGGCCCATAGCTCTTTTCCTAAAAAGGGGGTTTTGGGAAAAGATGGGATTTTTGTGAAAACCATTCTGTAAAAGGTTTGGAGTTGGCCTTTGGGTGGGTGTGAGACCCGATTTCGTTTCTTCATTTGGTTTTTCACCAAGCGCTGACCGCTCGAGCAGTGACCGTCCGCTCGAGCGAGGTGGTGGCAGAGAGGTATGTCGATAGGGGACCGCTCGAGCGGTAGTTAAATGCTCGAGCGCGTGGGCGGTGTTGACCTTTGGGTTAGGTTTTGGTTTTCTGTATCGTGGGTTGTCCTGGTGAGTGGACGGATCGTTCGGGTGAACGGATGACGTATGTGTGTGGCACGTGATGTCGTGATGGGTTATGTGACGGTGGTGTCATGATGTGGGGTTATATTTGGCTGTGTGCGTTTATAACCGGCTTTATGCATCTATAACTCTAGTTTATTTATGTACAAATTGTGAAGTTATACATGGCTTGTTGTCGGTATGTGTAACATGATTTTATGCTTTAAAAATCATAGTTTTATAGGCATGTATATGTGGGCTCTAAGGAGCGGATGCATGTGATGCATGTTGCACGGGTTGCGTGCGTTGCGTGTGTTACACGGGTTGCGTTCGTTGTGTGTATTGCACGAGTTGCGTGCATGGTGTGTGTTGCACGGATTGTGTGCGTTGCATGGGTAACATGTGATAAGTGGGGGCAGTGGTCCTTCGGTGAAAGCCCAAGAAGACATGTGATAGATGGGGCGGTGGTCCTTCGGTGAAAGCCCGAGAAGACATGTGTTAGATGGGGCAGTGGTCGTCCTTCAGTGAAAACCCAAGAAATGTTAGATGCGGCAGTGGTCCTTCGGTGAAAGCCCGAGAAGATCCTTGTGTTGTGTGGGTACTTTAGACCCTCGGATCTATCCTGTTAATTAAGCCGGTTGCCTCCGTTAATGGCGTTGTCGTTGTAACTCCGTATAAAACTTGTCATTACTAAGCCAGTCTGTGTGACTCGGGTCTAGGGTAATGGGCAGAAGTCTATAGTTGTTACCTTTGAATGTGCTTTTACTGTTTTTCCTTAACTGTGGCATGATATCTGTTAGGATGATATACATAGTTTCAAGAATGGAACGTGATCTTTAAGATAGTGCGTATGATGCATATCTGTTATGTGTTAGGCGTGTTGCTCATAGTGTGTTGGGCATAGTGCATGTGTTGCATGTGTAGCTTGTTGGGGCTTGGTGGAGCCGGCTTAGATATATATCCATGTGCTGTATATGCATATATATCTATTATCTTTGGGACTCGTGCGAGTCGTGTTATCAAACTGTTTTGCTGGCTTTGATGAGTCGTGATCTAAAACTGTTTCCAAACTGTTTTAAGGCTTGAAAGAGAGTCTAAAACTGTACCTCGTTTTCCTAGCATGTTTTAGCTTATATTGCATACTTGTCTAGTTTTTGCTGAGCTTTGGCTCACGGTGTGGGATTTGATTTTTTTCAGGTACCGATCACGTAGGTTGATCTGGGGTGTAGGAGAGGTGGAAGAGCTGTATTCTTCATTTTTGTTCTTTCTATTACATGCATGTTGTAGCATGTTTTTCGACGTTTGGGCCGTGTAATGCAAGCCATTTGGCGATTATATATAATGCATGTATGATTTAATTTGAGAGTGTATTCTTGGTTGGATTTTATGTTCGGTTGCTTGTGGGTGTTTCACGTGACCCAGAGTTTGGGGCGTGACAGTTTCCTTTGATAATAGACTTTTTTTCTTGTGCATCTTTTGTTTTTAGCGCCTATCATGTTCATATTTTTCTTTCTAAATGAATGTTATGCATGTTTTGGTTATTTTCTTTAAATGCATATTTAGAGTAGTTTAGGTCATTTTGTAGCAAATCATGTTTAGCTAATTTTAGCATCTTTAGCCTATTCTTACTCTTTTATTTGAACCATACTAATTTAGATTATTATAAAGTTGCATGTAGGAGTGTTCCATGTATCCTTTAGTTAAAATTTGCATGCCATATGACTTAGGATTTTTATTTTGATATTTGCTTTATTTGGCATTCTATATACGTATGTTATGTATTTTTCATATTTGAATTTGAATGTTCCCTTTTTGCCTCTATTTTTTTTATTTGCATGCATTTGAGAAATCAAACTAAAGAACCAATGATGATTAGTAGATGCCAACTTTACGGTTGGGCGAACGGGGTGCCTAACACCTTCCACGATTCGTACCTTAGCCTCCGAACCCTCTTTCTCTTGTTAAACGCTTTAAGATCAGTAGCTATTTTTGTTTTTTCTTAGTTTTTCTCAAAAACTAAGTGGCGACTCTATTTTCAATAAAAAGAAATTTTCAAAATTTAGTTTTCAAGTTGTTAAAATAGTTTTTGAAACATCTTTGAATTCTCTTATTTTTGAAAAATTTTCCAAATCCCAAAATCCCGGCGCCACACTAGGCTTGTTGCAAAAGGGTTTACTCAGAAAGAAGGATCGATTTTGAGGAGACCTTTTCGCCGGTAGTCATATTTAAGTCTATACAGATTCTCTTATCCATTGCGGATCATTTCGATTATGAAATTTGATAAATGAATGTCCAGACATCTTTTCTTAACGAAAGTTTTAACGAGTGTATCTATATGGTACAACTAGACGGTTTTACTGCAAAGAACTAGGAGCACATGTTATGTAAGCTTAAGAGATCCATTTATAGACTTAAGCAGGCATCTAGGTCTTGGAATACTTAGTTTGATCAAGCCATTAAGTTTTATAATTTTAATCAAAGTCCTGACAAGTCCTGTGTGCACAAGAAGCGTGATGGAAGCGTGGTGGTATTTATAGTACTTTACATTAATGATATGTTCTCAGCGAAAATGATGTGGGGGTGTTATCTTTGGAGAAGGTATGGTTATCCAGCCAGTTCGATATGAAAGACTTAGGAAAAGCCAGTCACATCCTTGGGATCAAACTTGTGAGAGATTGAAAATAAAGGATGTTGGGCTTATCCCAAGCCACTTATATCGATACAGTGCTTACTCGTTTTTGCATGTAAGATTTTAAGAAATAATTTATCCCTTTTAGACATGAAATCACTCTATTCAATGATCAGTGTCCTAAGACACCTGACGAGATAGAGAAAATAAAGGTGGTTTCTTATACTTTGGTAGTAGGAAGCCTCATATATGCTATACTTTGCACTAGAATCGACATCTATTTTGCCGTTAACATAGTTAGCAGATATCGATCTAATTCGAGACAGAAGTATCGGACAATGCTAGAACATATAATCATGTGCCTAAAAGGACTAGAAATTATATGTTAGTTTACCAAGCAGATGATCTAGTACATTTGGGATATACAAACTCGAATTTTTAGTCAGATAAGGATTCCAAAAAGTCTACCTTAGAATATGTGTTTATCTTGGGAGGTGAAATCATAAGTTGAAAGAGTATCAAGAAGTCTTGTATTGCTGATTCCACCATGGAGGCCGAGTACGCGGAAGCTTTTGAAGCAGCCAAAGAGGCCGTTTGGCTCAGGAACTTTCTGTTGAATCTTGATGTGGTGCTTTCAGTACAACTGGCTATTACACTTTATTGTGACAATAGCGAAACGGTTGTCAACTCGAAGAAACCAAGAGTCCACAAGAAAGAAAAACACATTAAGTGTAAATATAACCTGATACGAGCAATTGTAAAAAGAGGTAATGTTGTTGTGATCAAGATTGCGTCAAGAGACAACCTTGCAGATCCTTTTACAATGAGCTTACCGGTTGAGACTTTTGACAGTCATGTAGAGGGCATGGGAGTTAGATGCATGACAGTATAATTTTGAGTATAAGTGAAAGATTGTTAGGGTTGTATTGTCACGCCCCCAACTCCGAGGCGCTTGATCTCCACATGATAACTCATATCTCCTATAATCAAAACTTCTTTAATAATATTATCTTGAATTTAGTTTGTTATAGGTTATCACTTATCCCAAATTTTAAAATATTATAAGTATATTGTCCAAAAAAATTGGCAAAATTTTCTCTATTTTTCGGACTATCTCAATTTTTTTTGTAAATCTGTCAAACTCAAATAATAAGATATACATAGGAACCGTTTGGATTTCAAATCCCAAAATACATTCAAAACTATTTACTAAATGAAAGTCCACAATATTCAAAAGCGTACATGTATCACAACCGTGCATTATACATTTAAGACTTAATTCATTTCTCATAATTATTATAGTCATCCACGAGATACTCTTCTTTTCCACAAAATATCACTATGAATATATAATTCTCGCATTCTTTCAATAGTCTCCCACATCTTTACAAGTTACAAACAATTGATATACATATTTGAATTTACAAAACATAAATGTCCTTTCTTCTCGTTCAAAATTCATCCCAAGATTAAACATTTCTGAGAACATTTCAATTTCACTTGAATATGTAAAAAAAAATTGTAACCACAGACATGAGCTGAAACTCGTAGGAAAAAGACTAAAGAAATTACAATACATGAATTGTGAGGTGTGGATAAGCAAGATATTATGCAACAACTTTCAAATGTTATCTTTACTGGTTTCACAATTCACACACACATCATTTCTCAAAAACAACTTAATGGTTTGTATCGATTTATTTAACTTCTTAGTTCATCTTTATTTCTTCACCACCTCTCATTTTTATTAGGCCTATAACTCTTTCTTTTCTTCAGTATTTTTTTAAGTAACATTTGCTCTTTATTTTTCTTTACCTCTCGCATGAATTTTTTTTTTTTCTTTAACCAGTTATCAAATACTTAATTTATTCCCACCTATTGTCATAATACCATTAACTTTCTTTCCCGTTCATCAGTTTATTAATCACATTTTCATTTTATTTCATTAATCAAAATATTGAACCGACATCGGGTGCAGCATATAAAAATCCCTCCCTATTTTTTCAATAGGCTACGAGAATCCATTGAGTAATAGATAACTTTATAACTCACCACGACAATCATATGAAACCAACGCCGGGTGTAGTTTATAGAAATCCCTCCCTATTCCCCCAACAGACTACGCGAAACCGTTGGGTAATAGATAGTTTTATAACTCACCACGACACAATCACGTCTGTTTTACGAGAGCTAACTTGAGGGTAATGGCACCCAGCTTACGCAAGTTTCCAATCTTTCACCGCGGAGTTCGTCAAGCCCAACTTATCATATTTACATCAACCATAATCGGTTTAATATTCAATTAATCATATTATTACTTATTAACAACTGGGAGTCCATCTTCCTAATTCAATTCCAAATCATAAATCATAATTCATTACAATGTCCATGATTCAACAAGTACAAGTTAACCAGGACACCAATTTGGTTCAACCCATCATATTAATTCAATTGTCATACAATCAATACTTCACATCAACCCACACAAGAGTGTGTATCAATTAGTTTTCCAATATTTCCATTAAACTAAAAATTCAACCATTGACTCTTATTTTGTTGAGTTATAAAGCTTAAGCAACTCACAAGGGTTCCAATCCCAACATTCTATTCTAGTTTCATAAAATTAAACCAATAAATCATACTAGGATTTTACCAGAATTCATCAAGTCTTTAAGGTAAACTATGAATTTAGCTCTAAGTTTACAAATCTCCCAGTTACAAGATCTAAGTAACTCAATCTTTGACCAAATTCTATCTTATCATTAAATTACCATGAATCTAAACCAATTAAAACACGATTCATGCTAGGGTCTTCATCAATTACTCAAAAGTTTCGGGTTTATACACACCACTTCAAAAAGTATGGCTAATTTGTACGACTATTCAAGAATATAGTTTAAACATCAAAGCTCAAGTAATTAATCCCGATAATAAATCAAACTCTATAGCTCATCTATTCATTTGTTATGTACAATTTTGAAAAAGATTTTGACGCATTAAATCTATTTAATTCCCATGAGATCCAAACCTTATATCACAACGTAAGGTTTAAATATGTCGTCTTCCCAAATACTCAAGTTAACTTATATATTCAACTTAAGGCTTTATATTAAAATGTCAAGTCTCTTTATATGAACCCTTGAAGTAATTCTTATCCTTTGGTTCAGAAATCAAAATGTCCATTACAATACCATATTAGTTCAAACATTAACCCATATTTTATTAAGTTAAAAGCTTAAGCAAGCCTTCAAATGCTCAAATTTCCAATCACTTAAGTTAAATTTTAAATCTAGCTCAGCAACCACGTGCAGATACATCACCATGGCACAAACCCAACAAGTTGGAACCATATTCATAATTTCAAATTCACTTAACATCAAAAAGTTTGGGTTTAATCGACAACTTTTTCCAAATCTCGCAACCAAACGATAACTTTAGTTCTTAATCCATGGAATATCAAGTTGTAAGGTTTTGCACTTATCTAAAGGTTTTAATTTCAGAATTTCATACCGCTATCATGAAATCTTATCAATAATTCAAAATTTAATTTAGGGTTATAATCACAACTCCCAAAGTTTAAGAATTTCAAGGGTTAAATGAAAGATTCAAACTTCCTATTATATTATTCCATCACTTAACTAAGTCCTTCTTCCACATATTCAATTACGATTTTCTTTACTAGTCAAATACTAAGAGGTCACCTTTTGATTGGGTTACAGTTTCTTAGCTTTCTATCGATCATGATTCTCTATTCTGCCATGTTCACCAACCATCATGAACTCAACCCATTACTCATAGATTAACTAAATTATTAATCAATCTTTTAGAAGCCTTAAAGTTCCATGTGATTCCCAGATAAATTAATACAAAGATAATATCCAAACCACAGTTTACCAAATTACAATACTTAAACTACCAACATTGGATTCTAATTTTATAAAATCTATCAATTATCATAACCTTCAAATTCGATAACCTAAAATCTTGTTTAATTTCCTAACTACTTAGGGTCTCATGAGATGGTTAAATAAAATCAACACAAATTAAAACAAAATACTAAATTTAGTCTAAATCCTACCTATTAGGACCAAACATCTTGAAATTTCGCTCAAATTTGAAAACCCTAGACTCGGCCAGATTCAATTTTTTTTACTTCTAATTCAGTATGTAACTTCATCAATTTGTAAATAAAAAGAAAAAGATAGGGTTTAGATTAGCCTTCGTGAAAGAGATAAAAAGAAACAAGAAGAGACAAAGAAATAGCTACGTCTGAGCGAAAAAAGTACCGCGGGTTTTGGGAATTTTTGAAGCTTCTAGTGCTTTCTAATCTCGCCAAAGCTGAAACCCTAGGTTGTTCGGCTGTTTTGGAATTTGATTCTTTGGTGGTTGCATTTGATCTCCTTGTTGAGTCATCCTTGAAAACTTCAAATCTTTTGGTGCCTAATCTGTCTATTTTAGGGAATCGAGACCACGCCTCGCCATCAGTTTTTCAACCGTAGAAAATAAGAAAAAAAAAAGAAATAGAGAAGGAGAAGATGAATGTGGCGCCGGCGGTGGGAGAAGTCTTGAAACCTCATGGTTTCCTTTTATTTTCTTTTCCTTCTTTCTCTAAAATGATCCCAATCCTCACAAGTTTCTATTCTGCTAAAGTGAACCCATTCCATAGCAAAATCAAAGAAGAAGGAACTGCGGCAGCGCCCAACAGAGAGGTTTCGGCCACCACCGCTGTGAGCTTCACCGCTCATCACCAGTCTCCCCACCAGCATGATGGCGCTGGGCTTCCATCATGCCGCCGGTGTCATCCCCAGCATCTCTTTCTCATAGCAACTGAAAACAAAAAAGAAATAAGATGGAGAAGATGAGAAGTATATTGCGCGCTTGAGGGAAACAAAAGGAAAGAAGAAGAAATTCATCACTAGTTCTCAGAGTCAAAAGTCTTTGTGTTGATCATCTGCAATTTCTATCTTAAGAACAATATTATACTTTACCTTGCTTCACATTGCCAACCCTCATCGCCCAAATTTTGACTACTCGTTACACTTAGCTTCTTGGCATCAAACTCATTCAAGACTATTAACTTCATTACGCCCCACATAACGCGTTCTACATGACTACGAAGTTGCCTAAAAGAACATTCTTCACTAACATATAACTTTATTCCTAGCCCCTTGCCATTTTTCACCTATCCCTTATATACTTATAGTCAGATCTAGAAACGACACCTTTTTTATATGAGTACCACTGGGTAGATTAACATTTTTAGAATTTCCATGCACAGTTCACCGTCCATTATACTCAACTAAGAACCTAACAACAATATCCTTAGCATTTTCTTGACAAGACTTTCTATTATAATCACTATCATCTAAATGCAATACTACCTGATAGTCAGAAAGATCGTTCTTAAAATTTAAAGCAGTACCTCATTCATCATCTTCTCACGACAAATCAATACTCAGAGAAGAGTCAAGAATTACCTGATATGCTGGATTTTGACATGGCAGTTGTAGCCAACACACCAACTAGTTCACTAGAAACGAAGAAACTCCTAGTCTTTGGCTTAGCCCTTTACTCAAATTGAATAATTAAATTCCTACATACATTCCTAACAGCGTTATCGTAGCGGATAACAATATCCCAAAAGATGTAATTAAATAAAGTTCTGGTCCTGTCAATCCTCTAGATGAACGATCAATCACTTCTCTAGCTTGCAAAGAATTTAGGTTGTCCAAAATTCTCATACCTCCCAAATATTCAAAACGCTCACGACTCATAGCTATTATACACCCATCCTATGCCATTCCCAAACACACTTCCCTACAATAAGGCCCAACAAGTTTTGAACAAAAGGTAGCACCTTTCCTTAGTCTCAATAAACAACTACCTTCTACAAAATTACTATACCTAGCTATGAATTTATTAATGATACGACTCTTCTCAAGACAATGTTCCTGTCACGCCCCAACACCTGGGATCATGTGAAAATCCACCAAACACAAGTTTGTATGAAAATACAGGTTTTTATATATTCAAAATCGCAAGTTGAAACCAATAGAATACCCAACAAAAGATATCTCTCATAAACAAAGGCATACAGTTCCAATATGCATACAGTATGTCGGCTTACAGCGTACCAAACTTGCCTTCAGGAACAGGCATACCAAAAAGAAAAACCATAAAAGTCTTCCGCCACCGCGGGCACCACCAGAGCTACTCCTCATCCACATCATCACCTGAAAATAGTTTTACAAAAAATTTCACCCGTGATCTGAAACCCAATAGAAACAAACAATAAAGTTGTAAAGTAAAAAATATGCAATCATATAGAGTGGGAGCGTACTCAACCACAAAACCAAAATAGTTTTCCATCCATCAAACCACCACGAGTCTCAAAATGGTTTTATTTCATAAAATCCATGTTTTCATCCTTCAAACCAGGTGTTGCAACAAATGCAAATAATCAACCACAATTAAGAAAAAACAGTAATCAAAGCATTGTTCCCTCACGGAATGTACCATCGTGGAAAATGAAGAAGAATAAGATCCTATGTACCGACTCCATCACAAGGGGATAGAAGTAACAACTATAAACTCCTTTCCATTACCCTAGACCCCAACAGTTCAAGACTCGCTAGGTAATAACAAGTTCTATACGGAGCACTACGACGCAAATGCTGACTTTACGGGTGACAACCCGAGGGATAAAAGCACCTGACCGACCTTCTTTACGGCAATTACCCCTAAGGATAACAAAGGTACCTACTCTGCACATGTTTTCGAACTTTCACCGATGGCAACTCGTGCCAAATACCCGTCATCCGGGTACATCTAGATAATCTTCTAAAAATCGAACCGTAACTCAACTACGAAAATATTTCACAAATATACATTATACATGTATATACAGATCCATCCATCAATATTGAGATCAACAAAATATTTTCAAAATATTTTTTCTCATTTTCAACAAAACATTTCAAAACCTAATAGTCAATCTCAAAGGCGAGCTCTAAACCTCCAAAACACCAAGGGTTGAGATTTTCATCAAAAATCACCATTTTCTACCGTTTTCAAGAACACCCTTTGAAAATCTTACGTCCACATGTCATAAGCCGTACTAAACTAAGAAAAGCGAAAAATATGCTTTTTACCTGAAAAACAAGGTTTAAACACAAATATGACATTTGATTCATTTTCTATCGATGAAAAAGTATATAACTACATATAACACCCTAATACAGCAGTAAGGTCTAGAATCCTACCTTGGCGAGTCGAAACTCAAAGCCTCAAAATTTGAACCACGTCGGAACAGGAATTTGATCGGTCGAACACGAAGCTAGCAGCGTGAATAGCAAGGATTCACAAGCTGATCATCGAAAACTAAGCTTAAGCAACTCAAATATGTAGAGAGAAGGCAGAGGAAAAGAAGAAACAAGCTTTTCCCAAACATTTCAACCCACTGGAATACTTATAGGCTCGGCAAAAAGGCAGTTTAGTCGACTGAAGAGACCACTTCAGTCGACTGAAGCTCCTCAAAAAACGTACCACCGCCCAGTTCAGTCGACCGAACTCAAGAAAAATAGTTTAGTCGACCGAACCCCTGCGTCGCAGCTTACTGTTTTGGTCTTGATTTTTCAGTTCTAAAGCCAACCAAACAAGCCTAAACAAGGTCCGAGAAAGCGTAAAACACATCTACATGTTATTTTACAACTCCAAAATATATACCATGCATCGATGATATATAACATGAAGGAAAACACATCATCACTTATACATATCAAAAATAAAACTGTGAGACCCTGAGAATTACAGGGTCTCACAACTCTCCCGCGACGACCAAATCTCATCAACCCTCTACGTGGCGAGACTTTCTGAAACACGTGATCTCCCACTGCAAACTCCAAAAGTCTCCTCCTCTAATCTGTATAACTCTTCTGGTGGCTCTGAGTCGTCACCAGATGCTGATGAATCACGACAATCTGCTCCGTCGTCTCCCATACTAAGTCGGGTCCCAAAACAGTGGTCTCACCCACCTCTGTCCAGCATACCAGCAATCTACACGGTCTACCATATAGAGCCTCAGACGGTGCCATTCCAATACTGGGCTGGTAACTATTGTTGTATGCAAACTCTGCCAATGATAGATAATCCTCCCAAGAATCTCAAAAATTAAGCACACAAGCTCTCAACATGTCCTCCAAAATCTGAATGGTCCTCTCAGACTGACCGTCAGTTTGAGGTTGAAAAGCTGTACTAAAAGTCAAGCTTGTCCTCAAAGCCACCTGAAGACTCTGCCAAAAGCGCAATGTAAAATGTGAGTCTCGGTCAGAAACGATAGTCACAGGTATTCCATGTAATCGGACTATCTCCCAAATGTACAATCTACTCAATCGGTCCACTGGATCTCTCACTCGAATAGAGAGGAAGTGCGCAGACTTCGTCAACCTATCAACCACAACCCAGACAGCATCATGTCCCTTCGGCGAGCGTGGAAGTCCTGATACGGAATCCATCATGATATTCTCCCACTTTCACTTGGATATAGGTAATGGTTGCAACAATCCTGTTTGTCTCTGGTGTTTCACCTTTACTTGCTGACAAGTAAGGCATTGAGAAACAAATCGGATCACATCTCTCTTCATTCTCGTCCACCAGAACTGACGACAGAAGTCACGATACATCTTCGTGCCTCCTGGATGCACCGCAAGACGTGAATGATGAAACTCATGTAGCACCTTAGCACGGCACGACTCTGGCACAAACAGTCGCCCAGTCAACCTTAAACTCGGATATGAACTCGCCACCCATCCTGCTGTATCTATCACACTGGCAATGCGGTCACGTATCATCTGAGCCTCCTGGTCAGTCCGCTAAGCCTATAACTCGCATGAAACTAATGCCGGCTGTGAAGCTACTGAATACAAAGTCGCACCTCCTCCTGTCTCCCCAAGACACAGATCAAATTTCCCAACGTCTCCATGCATATCCCACTCCCGCATAGCCATAGAAGCTAACGAGCTATAAGATCTCCTACTAAGCGCATCAGCCACGACGTTTGCCTTACCCAGATGGTACTGCAAATCAAAGTCGTAGTCCTCCAACAACTCCATCCATCATCGTTGGCGACAATTCAAGTCCTTCTGTGAAAATAAGTATTTAATGCTTTTGTGATCAGAGAATATCTTGAAACGCTCACCATAAAGATAGTGACGCCATGTCTTCAAGGCAAAGACCACGGCTACCAACTCCAGATCATGTGTCCTCTCATGTGTTTTCAACTACCGGGATCCATAAGCTACAAACTTGCCTTCCTGCATCAAAATGTAACCCAAATCCTCATATAAAGCATCGCAGTACACTGTGTAACCCAAACCTCCCTCAGGAATAATCAACACTGGTGAACTGGTCAATCTCCTTTTCAGCTCCTGGAAAGCTGACTCACAGGATTCGCTCCACATAAACGTAACTCCCTTCCACGTCAAACGCGTCATCGGTGCTGTAAGCCTAGAGAAATCCTGCACAAACCGCTGATAATAACACGCTAGACCGAGAAAACTACGGATCTCAAAAACGTTCTTCGATCGCTGCCAATCTGTCACTGCATCAGTCTTCGTCGAGTCCATTGATACCCCATCCTTCGACACCACGTGTCTAAGGAATCTCACATCTGTCATCCAGAACTCGCACTTCTCAAACTTCGCATACAAGTGATGTTCTCTCAGAAGCTGTAAAATAGCATGTAGATGCTCCTCGCGCATCTATCTCATGGGCGAATAAATCAGAATATCGTTCACGAACACGACCACAAAATTGTCCAGATAAGGGTGGAAGATACGGTTCATCAAACCCATAAATGTAACTAGAGCGTTTGTCAGACCAAATAGCATAACCAGAAACTCGTAGTCACCATAACGAATCCAAAAGGCGGTCTTCGCTATGTCCTCGTCCCTAATCCTCAACTGATGATACTCTGACCTCAAGTCAATCTTTGAAAAGTAACGGGACCCCCTCAACTGATTAAACAAGTCGTCAATTCTCGACATCGGATACTTATTCTTCACCGTTACCTGGTTCAACTTCCTGTAGTCTATACACAATCTCAACATACCATCCTTCTTCTTTGCAAAGAGCGCTGGAGCTCCCCACGGTGATGTACTCGGCCGCACAAACCCTTTGTTAAGCAACTCTTGAAGCTGCACCTTGAGTTCTCGCTGTTGGGAATATATACTGAAAAGTCATGCTTTTATGTATTTTATTCTGAATCCCTAGCATATTAATAAGAAACATTTGAGATGACTTTGTATTTATGATTTTATATTTACATTTGTGATATATGAATGCATAGTCCGTATATTCTATCCAGTATTTGACTCGGTGTGTGCTGCACGGAAGATCGGGTCAAAGGTTCTGACAGATTATACAGGT
>JAULJZ010201548.1:6446-19623 GCA_032270985.1 Heliamphora pulchella
TAATTTTTTTTTAAACTTAGCTACAATTAAATAAAAGATCTCTAATTATTTTGATTTTAATTTTATTAAAATTTACTTAAGTTAGTCATTTAAATACCAAACTTAAAATAAAATTATTTTATTAGTAGATAACTCAAATTAAATTTAGTCATTCAAAAAATTATTTAGAAAAATAAAAAATTTGTAAAAGTGCTAAATTACTTAAAAACATTAGATTATTCTTTTTTAAATTTATGAATTATTTGTAGAAATATTAGTGAATGAAATGTGAGGAGAATAAATTTTAATTGATATTTGATGAAATTATTTTATTTTTTATATTTGTAATTACAAATTATTTAATTTTTTAAAAATTCTATGAGTTGTAATTTTTTTTACTCTTCAAACATAAAATGATTATTTGGTCATAAAAAAGTCAAAAATCTTGTCTCTTTTTTTGACCAAATAACTATTATAAATAAAAAAACTAACCTTAAATACACAGATTATTAAGTACTAAATAATACAAGTTATTAAATATTTTTAAATTTTTGTATTTTTTGCAAAAAAAAAATACGTGAAAAGACTAAAAGACACAAGAATAACATCTTAACAAAAATCTTATTAAATTTATGTAAAAAAATTTAAAATTAATTTTATTTTTTAAAAATTTTCATCTATAAAAATTTATGACGACCCAATTAAAAAATTAGCCTAAAGATCCTAAAACCTCAGGGCCAGCCTAGCCGACTAAAGCTCTAACTAATACAAATTCAATAGCTACCACTAGATTCCCAACCACTTTTCCAAATCCACAGAACCACCTCTCTCTTCCCACCTCTACCGGTGCTTCAACCAAACCAGGTCGCTACCGCCACTACGCCATCTCTACAGCGCCGCCGCCGGTCACACCATCTGCAGATTTTCCTCGACAATGAATATTTTTTGAAAAATAAAATTTTCGAAGGGAGTTACGAATATTAACAACACATTATATTTTATTCTCCTTACTGTGATTTTTTGTCGATCTTTGCCCAAATATACATTTTAAGTCAAATTACGTACATTTTTATATAATTTTTTTATGAGATTATTCTTGTTTAATTTGTTTAGACGTAACAAAACCTAAAAATTCAACAATGAACTAAATTAATTAAATTAAAGAGATCTTTTTGTTTAGTTGGTGTCACCAATCTTTTTGTCCTTTAAGCATTTCTATAAATGGTAAAAAAAACTCAAAAAACAACTTTTTTGGCTTTTTTCGTATGTATGTATTATTAGATCTCCCATCAATAATTAGCTATGTTAGTTGTTCTTTCAACTTCATCACTCTGGCTTCTTCTTCATCCTAATTTGTTTTGGATTAGGTTGTTTGGTTATAATAACTATGATTGAAATCTTTTATTTAGTACTTCATTTAAGTAATATAAACATTGGAAGCCATGACTTGAACTATATGCATGATGCACTTATAAAAGTTTATTTGCTTATTTTATTTTTTAAAATTTTTATATTTAGTGAGTTTTTTTATTGTTGGATTAAACTCTAGTATTTTTCACACTCTCTTATCGACATGAACTAAAAAATTAAAAAAAAAATTGAACAAAATATAAAAAGTTTAGAAAAAAATAAAGATAGTGTATCATCCTTGAGTGGGAATATGTGTTAGCATCTTGATCATGAACGGAGTCGTGTTCGGTTTCAAAGGTTGACGGTGATTATTGGAAACGTTGTTGGTTTGAGAACTAGTGTTGAATTTCGTAAACAAAATTTCTTAACAGAGGAAGGTTGTGGAGACCCAATATGTTTTTTTTTTAAGTTAACAAAAATGAATTTTGTCGATAAATAATGCAGTTGGCTTATGCGGGAATCCCGGAATATTGAATTGAAATTAGTTATATGATGTTAGAAAATTTTAACTATTTAGTCTAATTTAAATTAAAGCTAAAGAGGAGATTAATATATATATATATATATATATATATATATACACTAGTTAAGCCGGCCATGCTATGCACAGTCATTATTTTTGCAGCACTATTAATTAATTTTGTTGGGATGATAAGTTGCATGTTTAAATATTTTTTCTGCAAGTGATCTTGAAAGCACAAATGAAATGGTCGAGCATTCATTATAAGAAGTTTTTAAGATGAGATTTAACTTGAGCATTTCTTTGCTCATCCATGAATAAAATTTTTAATGGTGGCAACATTATCATGTTTGCAGATCTTTTTTACTCCCAGTACAAAAACTCTTTTTGCCTAAAAGTATGCTAAAATCCAAAGTTTTATATAGTTCACAAATAACAGTATTTGCTCATAAGTTTCTTGTAAAGTCGAAATTCTCCAAAATAATTTCAAACATAAAAAGAACGTCACACATGTCATACACTAATGCCAATTAATTAAAGCACCCAATTCTCATGGAGACATCTCGTAAAATCCCAAATTACCCTTTTTGAGCAACGGCTATGCTGCATAATCTATGAAGAATGGATTTGGAGCATAACTTGAGTCAATTGCATTGATATCTTAAACTAAAATCATATAATGATGTTTGATCTCCTCTAACGTTTTCCATGGACCATTTGATAAACAATGAGAATGAAACACTAGCCAAGCAGAGCAGGGAAGCAGTAGTCTAGTTTAGCAATGCAGCGGAAGAGGAGCAAAAGCCTAGCTCAAGAATGCAGCAATGTAGCAGAATGGGAGTAATAGCCTAGCTCAGGAATGCAGCAATACTTGAGCAAACATAATGCCAGTAGCTAATAAAATTAGTAAAGCAGCTCAGCTGAGGACATAGTAGCATAGCAAGTAAAGCAACATACTAAGTAGAGCAACATAGCAAGCCAGAGCAAGTTTCAAGACAGTTCTCAAGCATACATAAGCCCCAAGACATAGATAAACTGCAATTCTGGCTCTAGAAATTGTAATTCAAGTTTATAAAACATGCTTTATATGATTATCCTGAATAAAACATTGTGTAGAAAGCATGTATTAATAGCACAAGAAACAACATTTAAAATGTTTGATGATAATGACAACCAAAAAAATGTATTTAATGCTGGTATAGAGTAGGCTATGCCCGCTGCTATTCTCTAAATTAGAACATACCACAACAAAAGAATAGTTCCTACTCTTGAAGGGAAAAAATGGTCTCCTAAAACAATTTTTGGGAAACTTGTTTTCAAGCTCTTACTTGAAGGGTAAAACATTTGCTTTTTAATTGGGAAAGATTCATAATGTTTAATTTGGCTAGAATCACACAAACACAAAAAGTTTTAGTCTATGAACACAAGTTGTTCCATGCAGAAAGCAGTAAGCAGAAAGCAGAAAGCAGAAAGCAGAAACCTTTTTCTTTCTCAAATGGATGTTACTGGGTGATGCAAATAGTAAAGCACCAAACTATCTCTAGAAATTCAATACCCGAGTGAAATAGTTTGAATGTTCCAAGTCTGCATAGTTATGTGAAATCGCTCATATATAATCTCCTATTAGGCTCCATTCTGGTGCAATGAAAAGCTATTCCTTAGGAAATAAGAGATGCTATACAAGCAGCTTCAGATATTCAAGCTATGAAAAGACAGTTATGAAGACTTCTACCTCAAAGCTTAAATCTGAATACAAAATCATTTAAAGGTAAAATGGCAATTGCAAGTGGGATCACAAGAGTGTTAGAAGTTTAGTTGCCACGGGATGTAAAATTACCTTTTTGAAGACAAACCAAGAGAAACATCAGCTCTATCTGCGCAAGTGGCTTTTATTGGACAAACTGAAGCGCACTTAGTGTTTAGGATATGTAGTTCTTTCAATGATATTGTCATTACAGCATTCACGTAAAGTAAAATTATTGCAGCATTTAAAAGTTAATAGTTACATCAGCATCTAAGAATTAAGATATGTTGGTCAATCAACAGCTGGAAAATATATTGTTTATATAAGAATACTATCTCTTTTTTTACGATAGAGGAAACTATTCAAAATACCATTCAATATACCATCAAGAAGCAATTTTAAATAAAATCAACCTCAGTATCATTACACAAAATCGAATTTTGAGTAGCCATAAATAGCTAAAATTCTAATCGGTAGAAGAAATGCAGTCGATTGTATCCCTTCTTTTTTTTAAATAGCCATAAGTGGCAAGAATTCTAGTCGACAAAAAATGCAGCCGATGGTATCCTTTTTTTAAGGAAATAAAAAATTAGATACCAAGTCCATCGGATCAAACCACGCTCAAAACGGAGTTGATACTAGAAATTACAGTCGAAACAATGCAACCTAAAATATTCAGTACAATCAAACATGCCTTTATAAGCAATCATGAAATAGGTGCTAACACATGCGTACACCGAAATGACAACCAAAAGAATCAAAATGTTGCCTTGACAGTTTTTTTTTCTTTGCTACTCCAAAACGAAATGCTCAACAGAGCCACAATAACCCTTCGCAAAGTCTGGCTATGCTCGACAGGCACAACTCGTCATGATTTTTTTTTTAATTTCTTTTTTCAAAGTATGTCTGCAACCTATGTCTACATTTTTGTTCTTTTCAGCATATGGTTCCAAACGACTTCAAAGGCAATTTGATTCATTTGTTAGATTACAATATAAACACATAATTGTGAGTATTACTAACTAATTTCACTGGTAGCCACATTATAGCAAGGACACTGAAAGAAATAGTATGTTAAATATTTAGCTGACATCATATTAAAAGACTGAGCAAATTCGCCGAAAATCAAAAAGATAATTGAATTGATGAAAACTGAATCATGAACATGCTTGAACTATAGATAAGAACGCGTGTAATAGCTATAGATGTATGCCATCTACATGCCAAAGAAACAATAAACTTCAATAGGAAAATCAATCAGAAAATCCCATAAGCCAAGTCCTCATACTCAACAGAAGGCAAAACTGAATTAAAATTGAAAACTAATGTAACTGCTGCATTATCAAGTATTGCCAGCTCACTTCACCAAAATACTTGTGGTGATGACATACATAATAAGCACGTCAGTTAGGATACAATTATTCCTTTAATATATACCTTTTAATAAAAGCCCACCCGCCTAAAACAAAGATTACAATGATAGGCAAGTAAATTACAAAACTCACCCTCGACATTGAATGTAGATGGATATTGCATATTGTCACCATGATTAGAGGAAAAAGACTGTTCTTGTCCACTATCATCTGCAGAATTTGTGTAGAAGCCCTGTGATTGGTAATTTTTGTAGGTAGTTTCTCTGTATAGATTACAATCCACCACCATGAAAACTTCTCTATGTTGGTCAACATCAACATCTTGAGCAAACTTTTTGTCATTCCAAACAGAGGTGTCTGAATCAGCTTGAAAAGAAGAATCATCTTCATAGATATCAAATGTTGACTTGCCCTAAAGCAATGTTTGGTAAGAGAAAATAGAAGGGGTGAAAGAGAAGAGTTTTTAAAATAAGGTCATTTTTCTTGTTTGGTTCCTTTAAAATAAGAGAAAGGAAAATAACAAAGAAGCAACATTTTAAAAAAGTTTTCACCCTTTTTCACAAACTATTTTCTTTCATATTAGCATAATTTGGATGGAGATTTTGAATCAAAGTTGGGAACAACACGTTAAGCACGACTACAAAAGCTGAACAACTATTTTAAATTCATCTAGTTTCTACTCCACCAAACAAGAGAAAGCAACTAATTTATTTATTCTTCTCTAACCTCCACTCTCTCCCCTACCAAACGTGGCATAAACGCAAATCCACCTGCAAAGAACTCGCACAAACCCAACTCTCACAAAACCCCTTGCTCAGTGAATTGATCTTCCACAAATATAATTGTTAACTCTAGAATGATGTGTTAGATGATGTAAGTTGTCTATAATGTATTGACCAATGCAACATTTTTTTCTTAAATGATGGTTGGATCCTGAACATTGGAGAGCATAAATCATATGTTGAAAAGAAGAAAATGACCTCACTATCATCTTTTATAATAGTTAATCTTATTTCCATGTAATCACAAATCACATCATCCATTTACCTGGAAAATGCTCCTCCTGGTCTTAACATCAGGAAGTGAAATGTCTATCTTCCTATCTATTCTACCAGGATGAAGCAGCGAAGGATCAAGACCTTCAATTTTGTTTATTGCAAGAATCACCTAGACATCTCCCCTTGAATCAAAACCATCTAGCTGGTTCAGCAGTTCCAACATTGTCCTCTGAATTTTGCATTCACCACCTGAGTGAGAATTGTATCTGCAGAGTATAATTAGTTAAGAAAATACCCAGAAATTTCTCCTTTTTTGGATAGGCCCCCACAATATTGTTTCTCAACTAATCACCTTTCCGTGCCAACTGTATCAATTTCATCAATGAATACAATTGAAGATGAGGGATCATCATCTTCAGCTAAAGATATCAAAGCCGACTTTACCTATTATTTGAGATAGAGTTAAATATTAAAATCATGGGACAGAGCTAGTAGCATCGCAAACTGGGATTATACATTTCCCAATGTTCCTAGTAAACTTGTAAAAAATGAGACAAAGCTAATAGTAAAGAATCGCACGTGTTTCCATGATATTTAAATTCCTACCTTTCTATGCCCTTCATGAGATGGCAAAGTGCTGCTAGCCATTTTCTCTGACTATTCTCAAAAATAACCATTACCAAAAGATGATTTATTTTGCCCATAGACAAAGCTCCTTAAAGCCAAAAGCACATTTTCTAGACACATTTTTTGGAAAACAATTTATCAAACTTCAAGAACCACAAATCAAAACCAAACAACCACCAAATCAAACCTGGAGCTGTACAAAATCCAAGACTACAGGAAAAGGAGAACTTAAATGAAACAAAAAGGCAAATAATCATAATCACATGGAATAAAAGAAACCAATACTAAAGCAAAAGAATGACCAACAAAATTAAACAAAATGAAACTTAGAGAGAAAGTTCAAATATTGATATCGAAACTTCAAGAAAAGAGATTAGATATAGAAAACCCCAAAATCGAACACCAAAGCCAGACGAAATTGCAACCCAAACAACATGAAATGAAACCTGAAGATTTGCAAAGAGCCAATCATGAAAAAAAGATGAGTGAACTTTTAGAAGCCAAAAACCCTAGGAAAAAAGCTGAAAAAGAAGAAGACGGCGAAAGACAACAACAATATCTATAAAATAGAAAAATGCAAACAAATGAGTAAAGAGGGGAGCACCAAGACGACGCAAACAACCATAACCATACCAGAAAAAACAAATCAACAAAGAGAAGAGCATGAAGAAGAAACAAACAACCAAAATCCTAAGCTGACAATCAGTAAAGAGAAGAACACGAAGAAAACACAAACAATGAAAAGCTTAGATTCGATTCGGCAATCACAAAGCCAAAGACAAGATAAAAAACATAGGTCGCCCAACAAAGCCAAAGAGAAGAAGAAGCACCTGAAAACGGTTGCGCGACTACGAGCTCTGGAGATCTGTAAAATAGCAATACAAACACATCATTAAAGAAAAAAGCACGAAGAAGATGCAAACAACGAAAACTCTAGAAACTTAACAAAGATCCAGAAACCCTAGATGGATAGGAGCGAAAGAGAAGATGGTTTTGCGCGAGTACCAAATCAAAAACTTACAAAAGATCCAAAAACTTTTGGACGAAGCCCGAAGGGAAAAAGTACCTAACCACCCAGCAAAATGCCAATTTCAAGGAACCAAGCTTGAGAAGTAAAAAAGCTAAAAACTAAATAATTGAGCCTAGAGGGGAATGAATAAGCCAATAAAAAAAATTTTAATAAAAGTTTTTTATTCTTTTAATGACAAAGGTAAAAACCAAAAAATACATTCACCAAAACACAAGAGATTTAATGTGAAAACCCTAGGTATACTCCCGGGATTAAAATCACGACACCAACATACAATAATCCACTATGAATCAATAAGAGTACAAGAAACACAACAAGAAAGGGATTACAACCTTAATGTAGACATAACTCTGCTTCTTGACTTAACTCCCCAAGCACTTTATCGATTCCATAGCAATCACGAGCTCAGCGACCCGATCTCCGTTTGATGACGGCTCCGAATTAACTCGACCAAGTGTGTGAAAGATGTGAAGATGAATGCATATGAAAAATATGATTTTATGGAGAATACACAACCTAAGGTGTTTGAAAATACTCTTGAATGCACTTAACTACTCTTAGGTTGCTACATAATAGAGTGAAAATGAAAGAGTAAATACTATGCACTTAGAGAGAGAAAGTAGCCTCCTTAAATGTTCAGAAGACACTCCTACAACCTAATGGACGAAACTGTCAAGCTTATATATCAAATAGAGCTCAAACAGGATTGGTTGATGAAATGAGTCAAGGCGCTCAAGCGCCTAACGAGCGCACTGCAAGCGTGCATTAGCGCTCGAGTCCTCTACGAGCGCATTGACTCATCGTCCAAAAGGGCTCAAGCGCTTTGCAAGCGCCTTTAAGTGCTCTCATGAAGCCCTTGAGCGCAATGCGAGCTCCAAGCGAGCGCTGCCCTCTAGAAAAACAAAGAGGCACCAAGGCGCTTAAGCACCTAGCAAGCGCCCTAAGAGCGCTCAACACTGGAAAGGCGGTCAAAGATGCGCTCAACAAAAGATCATGTATATATATATATATATATATATCATCGCTCCACAAAATAGCAATTTTAAGTACACATGGATACAAAAATGATAGACTGAGAACGACATACAGCAAAAGAAATACATCAGGCCTATCTACGTACATAAACTGCTACAACTGCTGAATACAGACAAAAAAATAGAACTACTACAACTACTAGAACTACAAGTTCTCCCCCTTTTTGTTACGGAGACGCCAAGGGGAAAAATATACTGCATAGTTAGTCCTCGCCTAGAGGAGTCTTGTCATCGGTGGTGGCATAATCCTCGTCGAGCCGCTATTGGATACAGGCAAGCTGAAGGCTGACAGAAGCCAGCTGCTCCTGAAAAGCGATGAACGCCCTATCGTGAGCGTCAAATCTGGCCTCGAAGCGGGCTAGGTACTGAAGCACCTGAGCCATAGGATCAGCAGGAGGATCACCGGCAGGAGGAGTGACTGGCAAAGGCAGGAGAGGAGTAGAAGATGAGAACGGACCAATGCTAGAACAGGATGTGAGAGCCAGCAAACGAGCAGCAAGCAGTGCATCTGCAGCATGTGAAGGAGCTGGAGCAGCGTGTAGAGGACAGAAGGCAGGGATGACTACAAGATACTCAGGAGGTGCACGCTCTCTAACTGGGGTGGCAGAAGGTTCCACGTCCAAATATGCGGCACTAAGACTCTGGGTCTGCAAGGATATATAACCCTTTGGGTAGAGCACGGGCTCCCCAGGGATGGTCAGAACAGAACGAGACCGACAGAACAGAGTAAAGAGGGAGCAAAAAGGAATGCCGATAGTACCCGAAGGACGCTGAGCATAGGACTGGATAAGGTACCAAATGTGACAAGGCTGGGTGATGAAATACTCACACCCGTTGGCATATAAAAGATCAGCACGAGGCCCAATAATGTTGGGCGTATGTCCAGTGGGCTCGATGGCAGAAGCAACAATCTTATTGAGGGTACGGTAATGAGTGCAATGTGGTGTTGCTTGAGGTGAGTGACATAGCTCTAGGCACCGTCAAAGAGCTCACGGGAAACCTCACCACGAGAGGGACATAAGTTGGCGCCTAGAGGATACCGAGGATCCTCGACACGAGGGACATCATATAAAGAGACAATGTCCACGACAAAGAAGATAAGAATGTGGCCACAGACCCGAGTGGTCAGCGACCACTGCTCTCGGTCAATCGAGGTCACGTTCGCGTAGAACGCGCGAACCATCTGAGGCAGAACCTCATAGTGACTGGAGCACATGCCAATCTAGCATCGTTGAGCTAACTTCTTGTCTAAGCTAGTGTGAACAAAGATATACACAAGGATATTCCTCTCAATGAGGATGCCACGCCAGGCCAGCACACCATAGGTTGTACAGGCCTCCGGAGTGGGGAGAGGGTCGTAACCCAAGGAGCGGGCATGCGGCTACTTCCACCCACGGGACTTAGTTCCACTAGAGGACGCACCAGCAAGAAACCAAAGAAGGCTAACAATGCAAAGTAACAGAAGAATAGAAAAGAGAGAAGAAAGAAGAGAAACGGAAGAAACCATACCGAGGGAAGATGTACGAATGGAAGCCATGGAGAATCCGAAGAACGCCGAGGAACGTGAGGGAGGTGGAGAAGCGGAGAAAGAGAGAAGGGTTTTTTGATAAAGAGAGGGGGAAGGAAAGAAATGACCAGGCATTGGGAAGAAGAAGGGATGCCGTGACCCTTTAAAGGCCAAAACGCGCACAGGCGCTCAAGCGCTACGCAAGCGCATTTAAGGCTGGTATACGTGCATGGGCGCTCAAGCGCCGAACGGGCGCCCAGTGAGCGCCAAGCACTGGAGAGTAACAAAACTCTGATTTCAAAACCCCACACCCTAAGAGACTCTCCCTCACCACTAGATCAGGCACAACACATGTAACATGAGAACAACAAGTATATTTTTTTTTATTTTGAATTATATAAAACACAAAAAAAATATCCATGCATGAGCAATTCAATAACAAGACGTAGTGGAGAATCCATACTAAAATTCAAGCATATGAAAGTTGAGAGAGCAACATGAGATACAGATATCAACATATGCAAGTGACGGTTGCATGCAACAACTGAAGATAAAAATTCTCAAACTCATACTCTATCAGGTATAAATGGTGAACTCTGTGGAAGAAGAGCAAGAGACTGAAGAGAGATAAGTGAAGAGATAACTCAAAAACCAAGGTGCAAACACCGATCAAGATAGCATTGAAGTCAAACCACCTAGCATTTGGACCTTGAGTCATATGCACAAACCTCAGCCAGGAAAAGAGAGATAGGATAAGGCACACAGCCATATATATATATATATATCTTTTGATATGTTTTCCCTTTTTTTGTAATTTTTGTTTTGGAGATTGGAGGAGGCAAAGAGAAAATCCTTCCAAAAACGGTATCACCCAGAGGAGATGAGCAACATCTCGTAGGCCGTCATGAATGCAAGGATAGGTAGAAGGACATGAGGGAAAATAACTTAAAGTAAACAACAAATATCAGTCATCCAAGCAACCGAAGGGAGTAGACCAAAAGAACCAGATCAAAAAACTTTACTACCTCACCAAAACAACATACTCCAAGAGAGTGTGTGCGCATAGAGATGAGAATTATATTTTTAAATATAATATTGAACATTAACAAGAATCACAAGAGAGTAAAAGTCTGATGCACATGAGTATCCATCAAAGAGCTATGCAAAATAAGAGTAAGAATTCACACCTCATCCAAGTCTAAGATATGCAAAGGAAGGGCAAACACACAAGCACACAATCAAGAACACAAGCATGCAATAGAAAGCGAGAAAAAAGAAAAAGAAAACAAAAGCAAAGAGAACAAGGACAGAATCAACTCTTGAGACAAGAAATATACACCCAAGAGCGATACGGAACGCCACACCCTAATCCATAGAGATTAAACCAATAGACATCCTGAGTAATTCAAACCTAGAGAAGTCCAAGGGTATAGTGAAAATATCGGCCTTTTGATCTTGAGTGGGAATGAACTCGAGGGTCACAACACTATCTTCAACAAGATTCCAAATAAAATGATGGCGAATGTCGATGTGTTTGGTGCGGGAGTATTGAACAGGATTTTTAAAAATATTGATAGTACTAGTATTGTCACAGAACACTATTATAGTGCTTTGGGTAAACTCGTAATCCTGAAGCATTTGCCTCATTTACAAAAATTGAGTGCAACTACTCTCAGCTGCAATATATTCTATCTCGGTAGTGGATAGAGAGACAATTTTTCTTCTTGCTATGCCAAGCAACCAAGCAGTTACCCAAATAAAAACACCCTCATGAGGTATTTTTCGGTCATTAATATTTTTGGCCCAATCAACATCAGAAAAAGCTGCAAGATCCGTATTGGTATCAAGAGGATACCACAACCCAAGACTTTTGGTCCCTTTGACATAGCGTATGATACGTTTAACGGCGGTAAGATAAGACTCTTTGGGACAAGCTTGGAATCGAGCACAAACCCCAACACTAAAAGATAAGTCTAGACGACTAGCAGTGAGATACAAGAGGCTCCCTATCATACTCTGATACAAAATGGGATCAACATCTTTTCCTTCAGAGTCTTTCCCAAGTTTGATGCTCGTGCTCATGGGAGTTTCATGGGAGTTCGGGCTTCTTTTTCGTAATCTAAGCCAAACTTTTTAACAAGGTCATGGGCATACACAGATTGAGATATAAAGATGCCATTTTCCATTTGTTTGACATGAAAATCCAAAAAATAGCTCAATTTCCCGACTAAGCTCATTTAAAATTCATGGCTCATCTCGGCACCGAAGTAGTGAGAGTGATGTTCCAATGTGGAGCCAAAAATAATGTCATCGACATAAATTTAAGCAATGAGCAAGTCATCCTCAATTTTCTTTAGAAAGAGGGTCCTATCGGCTCCCCATCGAACAAAGCCAGAATTTAGACGGTGGTTAGTGAGCCTTTCATACCAAGCCCAAGGGGATCGTTTGAGACCATAGAAAGCCTTTCTGAGTCTAAAAACATGATGGGGATGGTGAGGGTCTTCAACCCTTTAGGTTGCTCAACGTAGACTTTTTCTTTAATGTCTACATTTAGAAAGGCACTTTTAACGTCCATTTGATATAACTTGAAGTGAAGGCAACGTGCTATAGCAAAGAGGAGTCGAATGAACTCAAGACGGGCAACTGGAGCAAAGGTCCCATCAAAATCAATCTCTTCAATTTGGGAATACCCTTGGGCAACAAGCCTAGCTTTGTTTCTAACAACACCATTTTCGTCACGCTTATTTTTAAAAATTTACTTTGTTCCAATGACGTTATTGCTAGGTCGTGGGACAAAATACCACACCTCATTCCTATCAAATTGTTAAAACTCTTCTTGCATGACAATAATTCAATTTTCATCACCAAGAGCTTTTTTTTATCTTTTTGGGTTCAAAGAGGGACGTGTAGCACACATGTGATTTCATTTTCAGTGTGTATTTTTTTCTTGTCAACATGCCATCCCTAGGTTTCCCAATGACAAGGTCAATAGGATGATTCAATTTAACCCTTGCA
>JAULJZ010201559.1:0-12238 GCA_032270985.1 Heliamphora pulchella
ATGAAGAAGAGGGCCGAACAGTGGGGAGGGGGAGGGGGAGGGGAAGGGGGGAGGGGGAGGGGGGAGTTGTCCCTCCTTTTGTGTCCTTTTTTTTGTTAAGTGGATCCCACCACCGATATATATATATATTGTGTGTGTGTTTTTTAAACCCACATCCACAAATTCTCCCAACTAACTTTAATTTTTCCAAATCACATCATTTCAATTTTGTGGCATCATAAAATTAATTTAAATATAGATTTCGTGTGATCTCAACACATGCCAACCACATACATCATGTAAGGTTTATCATCAAAATTTATTTTCGTTAATTTAATTACATTAATCAAATTAATTAAAAACACACCTGTCTCTACATGAACCCTACAACACCTGTTGCTTATTTAACTTCAATTTGAACCTCAGTTGCAGAGTTCTCAATGTGCTCCAAATTCTCTGAAGCACCTCGTTCTGCTTCTTGATTAATATATGAATCATGCCTTGGACTCTTCATTTTCTTTCCCTTCCGGAAGCAGCGGAGGAACTTAACCACCTTCTTGTTCATTGAGTTGTCGTTTGTAGTCGAATTGCCGACATATGGCTCGCGGTGCCTTAGACGGAATCGAAAAATGGAGAAGACAATGTAACAGAAAGTGGAGGTGACTCCAGAAAAGAGAAAAAGAATCCAAAAACTTTGGCAACTCAAGCTGTCATTTGTTGAGGTAGTTTGGGGGTCCGAGCATTGTTTAATGGGAGGAAACCAACGTGTTTCTAGTTGTTTTAGTTGTCCATTCTCTGAGATGGTTAGAATGGCTTCTGAGAAATCAGTAGCTATTGGAGAGCCTTTTTGAAATGCCTGCATGGAGTGCATCACCAAAATAATTAAAAATAAAATAAAATAAAGAACTTCTGTTACATTAGGTGACAAAAAAGGTGGTTGTGTTTGTAAAAAGATGAAACCAAGTATTTTATTTCTTATCTGTGTTCTTTATGCGTACTTTTAATAAAAGACAGATAAATTTATCTGTGTTCTTTATACGTGCAAAATTTATTCTTTATATGTGCTAAATTTATCTGTGTTCTTTACATGTGCTTTCAATAAAAAACATATAAACTTATCTATGTTCTTCATACATATTTTGAAAAAGTACAGATAAATTTATCTGTTCTATGATATTTTTATTTTTAAAAGATTTTGCACGTTAAAACTTTTATGCTGATGGACTTTGCTCGTTAAAAATCTTGTGCTGGCAAAAAAATAGTAAACAGCCTATAAATTAGATTATTTACCATTTTTTTGTTTTTTTTAATAAAAGAGTTGAAACAAGTAAGTACTCTTTTATCTATAAAAAAAATAAAGAATAGAAAAAGTAAGTACTCACAAATGCTAATCCTCCAAATCTGCCGGGAAGGTCAATGCCAACGTAGCCATCGCAGTGGTTCAAGAGAAAAGTTTTCTCGTAAGGGAGTTCAAGGAACGCGGCTTTGATGTTTCCACTCTTGAACTCGCTCGGGTAGTCGCTTTCGTGGCTTATGTTCTTGATGTTGCTCTCCTTGATTTGAACCACCTTAATCAAATATTCCCTTACGAACGCATCGCCGTCGCACCCAACCTTTGAATTGTGGATCTTCAACCACTCGACATCGGTCACGTCCGGCTCTAGCTTTGACACCGTCAGCATTGATGCCAGACTCGCAGTGTAGCTTGAGGACAAGGCCAGCACCACAAATAGCCACACCACCACCACCACCCGAGTGAACTTATTTTCAACCCTTTCCCCTGTAGTTCATGAACAACAGTGGAATAAAGTCCCTCTTTGGCATCTTTTAAAAGTTATTTTTTTTAGTAAAAAGTTAGCTTTTAAACTATTGTATATTGTGCCCGGTTGACAACTAATTTAAAAGTTAATTTTTTACTTTTTGCGTTTTTAGCAAAAAAGTTAAATTTTATCTCAAAATAGATTATTTGGTAACTTAGTTTTTAAGTTAGCTTTTTTAAAATTAATTGTTTGGATAAAAAACTAATTTTTTATTTTTTGTTCAAAGTGGATAATTTTACCTTTTTATATATTTGATATTAACAATTATATGTAATTGGTAGTAATAGTAAATAAGTAATAAGTAAGGATTATTATTGTATTTTAAAAGTGGTGAGAGTTTGAATAAAATATTCTAAAAGTTTGTATTTTAATTTAACATTTTGGCTTTTTTGCCAAAAGAGTAACTTTGATTTTTTTAGCATTTTTAGCCAAAAAACTAAAATTGTCAATCAAGGCCTTAAAAGGCCAATAAACTTTCTTTTTTCCCAAGCAATATGATTTTGGATCCCCGTGAACGGAATCATTTTAGAGGATTTTCTTTTTCTAAGTTATAAGTGAGCCTTAATTAGTAAGAAAAAATCATAGATTTTGCTAAATTTTAGGTTAATTTGTGCTGAGTTTAATGAGCGTATTTGGATAAAAAAATATTTAAGAAGGTTTTGCTAAGTGGTAAGTAGCTTTCTAGCATTATTATTATTATTATTTATTATTAAATTTCTTTCGAATATCTTTTTTGAAAATATATATTTATTGTTTCTACTCATTTTAGAAAAAAAAAAATAGATCACATTTGAAATTCTAATTATGTTTTAAGAATTTCAAAAATATTTTTAAACAAAATTACTATCGTGGTCCCATGTGTTTAATGCTAGGCCTTGTCACATGCTAATGTGATTGTAGTCGATAAGACCTAAGTTAAATGAATTAAATTATCAAACTATATATTGAATCATCAAAAATTAAATTATTTTGTAACCAGTCATCAAAATACTGTGTTGTTCTGCTCCAAAAATATGTCTTGTCTTAATTCTTATTAATTCTTTTGTTAAATTTTATTCTCCTGTTAAAATATTTTAAAAAGTACTTTTGCTTTATTTTAAATTGTTTTCTACATATTTGATCTAGCTAGCAATGATAATTAGTGATTTGCTAAGTTATCAAACTCATGATTTATTTATATTTTTTGCAGTTTCAAAAGAATAGAGCTTTGCAAGAAAAAAAAAAATCACCCAAAAGTGCTGAGGGCAAGAATACTTTGGATTATTTTAGACCTTAGATTTATGATAGATTGGTAACAGATTTTGGGGAGGTATTTAATATTCTTAATTAGAATTAAATTTTTATCTCAAGGACTATTAAGATTTATGTTTGGAGTTTATGATTAATCATTGTTAATTTTATGATAATAAAAATTTGATGAATAATCTTTTAACCTTGTATAGTGAAAATGGGATATGCCCCCTAGTCCCATAGTTTGAGGCGTGCCAATTATTCCAAGGAAAAGTGCACATGACATGTGATTTTCGGTTAGTTACCGTTTAAGTAGGGGCAAAAAATCCTCCAATTGAGGAGAATTTAGTGCTGGATAGAAAACACCACATTAGAGGAGTTTTGGCAGCTTGGTGGTTCACAGCCTCAATATAAGCTCTTCACCCGATGGTTAGCGGTTCAAGTCCCCCCTCCTCCCTCTCTCTTCTCTCCCCTCCCCTCCCCGCTACCCATGTACTCCTAATTAAAAAAAAAAATACCACATTATTATATTGATGTGCTATGCCCAATTAATACAACACGCTATGTATTTAAAAATTTAGAGAATGATCCTACAACATGAGCCAACAATTAATACATGTCAACATGACCCTATATTAAAGCGTACATGGCATGCATGTATTAGCTTAATACACCATACAACTAAAGTGGTGTTTTCTTCTCATAGAATAACTTATCCCAGTTGGTGTCAAATTTTATTTAGAAGACTTTTTTGTTGACGAAAATTTGTTTTATCTGATAACACAACAAAAGCAAACTACACAACATCAAACAAAGATTTTATTGGCTGAAAAATAAAATTATTTCAATCACTTGTACGTAATTATAATTACAAAAAGGGCGATATTAGCATTTTGAGATATTTTTAATTGATATAAATGAAGTTTTATTGCCTCTGTCACCTTTCAATTAATAACAAGAGAGTAATTATAATTTAAATTTAACTCTCAATGATGGAACAATAATTCTTAAAAGGTTAAAAATACTAATCTACGTTGTCCAATCAAATCTAAAGAGACGTTCAATGTATTTTACCCATATTCTATTGAGAAAAATCTAATTTTGAACAAAGAAAAGCAAAAACACTTACTTTGGTGCGTAGCTCACTATATTTGTGTCTATGAAGTAAAACGCATGATATATTGTACGAGGTGCCTGTAGCATTATTGTAAACAATTTGTTGATAGAATATGAGAATACTTACTTTGAGCAAAGAAAAGCGAAGAGGAAGCAAACCAAAATGCTGTGCCAAGTTGATTCCACCAGTGACCTTTAAATTCAGGATTAGATTGACACTCCAATAGCCAAACAATAAACCCGGTGTAGACCAACATAGCTGCAGTAGCTACCCACATTCCTATGGTGAAAGGTTTTAAGAACATCCATTGTTTATGAGCTTCATGCTTCGCGGGTACTAGCATAGTCAATCGTGACTCTGTATATGGTTGAGTGAACTCCACGTGCATTGATCGTTTTGCTAGTATTGTTATATCTCCAATCACAGCATCCAAAGTCTGATTGTTGTTAATCTAATAGATACAATTAGTAATTTTGATGATCCACTATTGCAAATATATTAAGATTTATCAATTCAGGTTCAAGTAAAATGTTGTAGAAAGTTTGTATTCAAATAATGTGAGAATTGCATACTCAAATACCATGTTTGTATTAGAGGATTGAAAGCTTAAAGGGTGGAATTGTACTATTAGTTTGAAGTAATCTTTATATTCCATTATTAGTTGCGAAGTAGAGGTTCGTACAAATAATTTGAATGAGACATAATCTCTTACATGAGAAATAATTAGTGAGAGAGAAATAGTGAGATACATGGGAAAAAACTAGAGAGGTGAAGAAATTAGTCACGTAAAACTTAATTCCTTATAATCCCTCCCAAACAAATAAACATATGAGTGAATTAAGAAAAGATAAAACAATATAAGTTTCACAATTACTTATATATTATTTACCCGTTTTACATAAATGAAACATGAAAATTTGCAATGCATTGTGTGATCGATCATTTAGGAAGCAAAAATGTTACTTACCACTAAACAAAGTACTGTAAAATTTATTCAAAATTTAAAAAGAATGGTTCAAATTCAACTATGCGTAGTGTGTGCCATACTATAACTAAATTTGAATTATACATTTTAAATTTGATTTTTGGGTTTGTAGTAGGGGTGTAATTTTGGCCCGCGGACTACGAGCGGTCCGAGGGCTATTTGAAGCGTCGCACTGTAGCATAATAAAGTATAAGCTTATATAATGAATTAATAATTAATAATAAAATAATAAACTAAATTAATCAATAAGCTACTGATAAACTAATATTAAACTATAAACTTATAACCTAAGTAATTTACAAACTAATAAACTTATAAAGTTATAAATTTATAATAAACTATAAATTTATAATAAATTAATAAATAAACTTATAATAAACTATAAACCATATAAATTTAATAATTTATACTCCCATACAGCAAGTCAAAAAGTTAAAAAATTAAAAAAATAAACAAAAAATAAAAAATTTGCAAAAACCCACCACTAGCCTGGTCGGTGGCCCGAGCTTGATTACTAAACTTGTGGCCCCTACTTTTGGGCCTATTCCTTTCTCAAATTTCTAAACTATTGACAAAAATTTGCTTGATTTAAGTTGAGCTTAGCTCACCCAAACTACGATCGGACCAAAATTTAATCCATAGTATTGATGTTTAGGAAGACTTTAACGTAGTAGTTCGGAATTACCTTGTTGGCGATAAGGTCAACCAGTTCATCATAGGAGCAGTTGTAGGGAATAATCTCGTAAGATAAGGGATATTTATGCTCCACAAGTGGTAAAATCTCGTTGAAAATATCAATGCAAAAACCCGAGTATGGGTTCGTTTTCACATTCACGAACTGGTCAAAAGCGGTTCTCCCTGGAACTCCAATCTTCATCTTCTTTGTCTCCGTCGGCATCGCCCACCCTTTCGGGACACGCTTTAGGTTTCCCGGCCAACTCACTAAATCCGCCATAGCTTCCATGTTATTGTCATTGCTGTTGAACTTGTTTCTCTCTCCTCTTTCTTCTCTTTCTTCCCCAACAAGATCCTCTGAGAAACCAAACTTCGACGACCAAAATCCGACTTCTTTATACCTCTTTCCGATGACATTTACCACGAAAAATATCGGGGAAGTCGATTGCTGTCCGGCGTGGAAGCGAATGCTGCCACTTAAACCCTTGAAATTGCTCAATAAAATGTTATTCAGCAACATAGATGGAGACAAATGGTTATCATCTACATCTAATTCATTTATGGCTTTTTTAATTACAGTAACGCTGTCGAATGCTCTTGCGGCATGGATTCCCGGTTCGGAATTATCTTCCTCGGGGTACTTCGATCGAAACCTCAACTTGAACTGCCGTTTAAAGCTTCTAAAAAACTCATCGTCACTGGAAAACCAAGTCTTGATTCCTATGACGCCTTCCATGGATGAGATGACAGAAGTATTAACAGAATCGAGCAGGCTTGCAATGGAGTCTGTAACTATCCATACCGAATCTTTACCCATAAGTCCCATCTTCTTTGCTTCCCTGAACAAATGGGTTGCCATTGATAAAGACGATTGAAGAACGATAAAAACCCTAGACTGCTTGCTGATCATTATCTTCAATAACTCTTCGTGAACTAGTGTTTTCGGATCAGAGAGAGAAGAGATAGGTGGAAGCATAAACTGATACTCAATCTCCGAGTTTGCATTTTGGAGTTGCTCGGCTAGTGTGGTGAACATTCCAGAATCGCCGCCGTATATGGCGGCTTCGTAGATTGCTACAACTCGTCGCCACCGAAAGAGGCCGGCCATCGCTGCAATGAAAGTAGTTTGGTCCGCGATGTTGGTTGCCATCTGCACCATGAAAGGCCATCGGAGAAGTGGCAATATTGGCGGTGCAACGGTAGTTGCAGAAAAAGAAAGAATGGGAACTTGAGATTGGTTTCCAATCTCAGCTACTAAGACTGTTTCTTCCCATGTCCCCATGCTAATAATCACTTGTACTTTCTCCTCTTGAATAAGTTCTTCAGCTGCATCAAACGTTTAACATTTCCTCTGTTACTTTTTGAGAAATATTACAACCATATAGTAAACAATTGGGGCAAATTGTGCTTATTTTTGTTTTCTTTTTGTTTTTTGATTTTTTTTTAGTTTTTGATTAAATTTTTTTACCTTTTCAAATCGTCTCGATAAGATGAACTCAAAATATAAAAAACTTTGATCAAAAAATGAAAAAAGTCTACTAAAGATGAAAATAAGCAATATTGAATTTGGCTTATTGGCTTATTTTTAATTATTTTTGTTTTTTTTTAACTTTTTTTTATATTTTGATCAAAAGTTTTTACTTTTCTAACTCCTCTCAATGCGAGAAGTTTAAAAAGTATAATAGTTTGACAAAATGATTAAAAAAAAATTATTAAACACGAAAAATCTACAATGTTAAATAAACTAATAAGCCAATAAGCAACATTTACCCATACAAGGCCTTATGTTTTCAATGGACATGATCTTTAATATATTTTTATCATTCGACTCGTCTATTAGGAAGAAATTGTTTATTTATTATTTATATAAAAAAATTATTTGATATCTTTAACTATTTGATCGAAAAACATTTGTTTAAATATTTTTTCTTAAAATTATATTTATCATTCATTTATTTGGCAATAAATATAATCTATTTACATTGCTATAGATATCGGATCATCTTTATTTTTATATTAATTACAAACTTGATGAACTTTACATAATAAATTATTCCGATTAAAAATATCTATTAAAATATGATATCCATTGAAGACACATCAACATGGTAAGATTTTCAGACACAAATCCCCGAAAAATTAAGATTAACTAATTTGGGCAATCAAACGAAAACTTACATAGGCTTCAATTTACAATAGCAAATTAAATAAAATAACAAAACAACCAAATATGCAAGGAAATACGTGATTCGGCTGACTAGTTACCTCCACGAAAGAGAAAAATCAAGCTACTGTACTATTTAAATACGAATTACAAAATTTACTCTCTACCTCATTATATATATATATATATATATATATATATATATATGTGTGTGTGTGTGTGTGTGTGTGTGTGTGTGTGTGAAACAAGGTTCAGTTCAAAAACCTTGCATTGAACTGAACAACGTTCAATTCAGGAACTGTCAAGTCGACTGGGAAGGCACGATGAAATTGGTTAAACTAAGAGTGGCTTTTTGGGTAAAAACAAGTTTGAGGATAAGAGAGATTTCAACTGACCAAATCATCGATAGAACTAAAGAAATTAGGGGCCTGTTTACACTACTTTTTTTCTAAATCCTTTCGATAAGGATTAATGACCCATCGAATATAGGGTCAAGAGTAATAGCTATATGGTCAAGATGTAAAATAACTTATTTATAGTAAAATATCCATCGATGTTTGTAAGGATTAAATGGCCATCAATATTAAGTCTTGGTAAAAAGAATATAGAGACTTGAGTGAAAAGCCCATCGAATTTTAATTATTTGATGTCGATGTTCGAAAGTATAATTAAAAATAGCATCTATGATTGACAGGTGTCACAAGCTACTAATTCTTTCAAAAAGACAGTTATCACTACTGAAATCATTTGTTCTCAAATGCTAGAAAACCACATTGCGTCGTAAAACGGTTGTAAGATCATGGAGATGACAGTTATAAGATTGTGGACATTGTTTATAACTATCCACTAGCAAGGTGGACCCGTGACAAACTACCTACTATTCAAGTCAGTAAGAGATGGCCCACGATGAAGACGGTTATAAAGGTAGTTACAAATAGTTATATATTGGTCTATAAAAGACTGAGCATGAGAACAAGCAGGGGACTTTTACACACATCGGCAAACATGCCTATCTTTTATTTTATCTTTTGTATTTCGTTTTATTTCCTTGTAATTTTCTTAACAAATTTTCTTTCGACAGTTGATAGGAGTAGCTTGTAACCAGTTAATAATTTTCAGTGCTCGATTGTAATTCCCGTCGAAGTAATAAAATCCCTTTATTACTTTTATTTTCGATTATCATTACTTTTTGTCGAATTCCTGAAACACGGTAAAAGGACATTGCGTGCAATCACTTGATCATCTCGAAGAATTTCATCTTCTCGAAGGAGATTGATTTTCCTTTTGGTTAACAAATTTTTGGCACGCCCAGTGGAACACTCACTAAGTTAAAAAGTAATATGGTTCAAACTCGCAAAGATAAGGCAGTGCAAGAGGGTGTAACTCCTACAGAAGTTACCAACGAAGCGAATATGATGAATGAAATTGACCAATCAAATGGTCAAAATAGCTAGTCGAAATGCCTAGAAAGGCTTCCTGTATAAGAGAGACAGAAAATATTTGAAGTATTCAGTAATCCAAGCTTAGAGGAGCAAGAATTCGTGAGGGCAATGAAGAAGGTTATTATCAGTGCCAAAGCACTTACGTCTGCAAATTCTATGTCTAATGAGGTGGCTAATGTCAATATGCCTTTTGCAAGAACACACGTGAAAATCAAGAACCATCGATAGGTCACAGCTGTGGTTATTCTCAACAACAGGTATGTTATAATCCTGCTTATGAACCTAGAGTTTCTCAAGGATATGGTTCATTTTATAATCCTGGCTATGAGCCCAGAAATTCTCAAGGATTAGGACCACGAGGTCACAGACCTTCGAATGTTGACAGACCTTCAATAAGAACCTATTTGGTACCACTTGTTGTAGAGCTTATCTACTCGAATCCACCAGTTGTGGTTCCTTTTAGAGTTGATCAACCTTTTCAGCCACAAGTTGAACAATCCATAAACGTTAACCCACTAATGGGTCAACCAATGAATTCTAATCCCGTGATGGGTCAACAATTCATAGTCAATAGAGACTAAATTATGGAAATTGTGTAAGATCTCTACGGATTAGCCCTTCCAAGGGCTGAGAGACCTATGTTTCAAAAACCTTATCGGTACTGGGTAAATAATTTGGGTTTCCCTAGGAATTAAAAGATTCCTGAGTTCACTGTATTTTCAGGAAAAAAAAATCAATCAACTATTGAGCATATAAGTAGATTCACTCTGCAATGTGGAGAGATAAGAAATAATGACTTTCTTATGATGAAATTATTTTCACATTTCTTAACTAAGGTTGCATTCACATGATTTATTAATCTAGCAGCCAATTCAATCCAGAATTGATAAGAAATGAAAGATCAATTCCATGCTCAGTTTTTCATTATTGAACTTGAAGTGACTATGGCAGACCTAACCAAATTAAAACAACATTCGACAGAAACTGTTGAACAGTTTCTCAGTAAATTTAAAAGGATGAGGAATAGATGTCATGTTATCTTGCCAGAAACTAAATTGGTAAGATTAGGTCAGAATGGTTTGGATTTTAAACTAGGGAAAAAGTTCGATGGGATGGAATTTAAAGATTTGTTTGCGTTAGCGTCGAGAGCCACTAGATATGAAGGCTTATTAAAAGAGAAAATGCATCAAAAATCAACTTCTCTTGGGACCTATTATCAAGAGATCGAAAAAGATGTAGAAATAGATATGGCGCAAATAATTGGTAAGACTCCAATTGTATGTGATACTTTGTAAAAAATTAAAAAGCCACTAAATTTACCTTCTACGCAATTGAGAAAAAAGAACTAGCCTTCGACTCTACAACAGTATTCATTTGACTTATCTAAGGCAGATGAACTGTTCGATGAGTTAGTAAAGCAAAAGTTCATCACTTTAACGAACGGCCATTCTATCCCACCTGAAAGAGAAAAGAAGGGTAAAGAATACTGTCAATGGCACAATTCTTTTCGACATTCTACTAATAATTGCATAACATTTCGAAATGCTATACAGGATTTGATTCAAAAAGAAATGCTACAATATGCTAAAGGAAAGGAGATCATGGAGATTGATAGTGATCCATTTCCTGATATGCTCAACATAAACATGATATCAGCCAACCTTAGAAAGGTCATGAGAAAGTTACCAAGCGTGATTACTCGAGAAGAGATTGCTAAGATGGACAAAGGAAAGGCAAAGATGCAAGATACAACAGGTCAGAAGTTCATTTGTATCAGATGTCAAAAGGCTGTCCAAGAATCTAAAATAGAAATAGCAAAAAAGGAAATGAAAACCTGCTTCTCAGAAGCAGTGTTGCGGTTCAACACAATGGGTGGAGGAGACTTACAGATATATGTTGAAGCAAAGTTAATTTACGAGGGATCGGATCTAGAAATTTTTAGTCCTTGTGAAGTTGAGATGTACGGGCCAAATGATGGGTCATTTCTGTTGAATGGGAACCCAATAATCCCATGCTTGCCAATAACTCAAGAGATGAAGCATCATGGAAGATGACCAATTAATTGGTCACATGATAAAGCTGCACCAGCACCATAGCAGGGATATCGAAGGGATTCACCTTTCAAAGATCGACAAGGCAAACATTTTCAAGGGTCTCCAAAAAGGATGGTGAGACCTCCTATCTCCCTTGTTGATCGATGGGATAGATTAAGACATCCTAGGTTCCCCTCTCCAGAAGGATGGTATGTACTAGCTACTACATCTCAAAAGCACAGTCTGCAACGAAAGTCTGCTACTAGAGCATTGCCAGATATGCATCCGAATTACCCTAGAAGCTCACCTTCTCCTCGCTGAAATGCACTAAACATGGTATGGACACGGGAATGATTGAAATCAACTAAACAAGAAGGTAAAAGCCAGTTAGATGAACAGACTGGGGGAAAAAGTCAACTTCAAAGGCTGCCTTGGCGAGGAAGCTAGAGGAAGTTCTCATGTCAGAAGATGAGTCATGTACGATATCACATATGGAGGAAGATGCAAATAAAAACCAAGATAAAGGCCAAAGCTCAAATGGATCAGATTTAGGTGATTTTAGAAAGACGTTAGAGGTAATTCAATTTGGGTCAGTTTTGCCAAACGTGGATTGTAATATGATGCTGGTTTTACCAAAGAAGTTCCAGGCAAAACCAAACTAGCCTGCTGGTCTCGATGGAGACGTCAAAAATCATTCAAAAGCAGCAGTCAAGATAGAGAAAGGAGAAGTGAAAATTCCTTTGTCACATTTGCTGGAGGTTCGAAAAGATGTAATGGGAGAATCACAGGTAGT
>JAULJZ010201570.1:0-19621 GCA_032270985.1 Heliamphora pulchella
AGATCTGACTGGAGTTTCAACTCGGAATCAAGTCGTAGTTGAAGATTAGATCGATAAGAGGTATTCATCTAAATTAACTTCGGTTACACGGGTTTTATTTTGATCGTTCTTCGTCAAAATTTTTATCTTGAGCCCGTTTCGGCGTTTGCCCGTCCAGTTAATTTTTTACTGAAAATTATTTTACAAAAATAATAATCTTTGTTGTATTGCCTCCAACAATTGGTATCAAAATCGTTTTGTTTTTTGTTTACGATTTATCTAAGCCCGATAGATTTAGAACTATACTAATTTTATTTTGCAGGCGTTCTAATCCCGATTTTATAATCATTCTTTATTTTCATGTTTGATTGAATGCGTTGATGATGATTTATTTAATTTTTTAATCTTGAAGGTTGACTGTAAAAGATTAAGTTTTTTTTATATCGAATGTGAGCATACGGGACATAGGTTTCGATGTAAAAAAATTTTTTTGTTCTTAAAGTTTTTTTTCCTAGTTTATTAGAAAGAAAAATAAATAAAAACAGGTATGGAAGAAACGGAGGTGGTTGGCGGCGGCAACCGGCGGTGGTTCCAGTGGTTTTAACAGTGCATTTTTTTTTTCTTGCTTTGCAGTTTTTTTTTCTCCAGTTTTTTTTTTCTGGATGATAAAAAAAAGGAAGTAAAGAGAACACAAAACAGCCGGCAAATCCCTAGAAAGCCGCCGGCACCAACAGCGCCTCCAACAAGCGGAGCCAAACGAGGCCCAAGCAAACGGCGCAAGAAGCAATTCAAAGCAAGAAGCAATTCCCAATCATCAGGTGCACAGTGCAGATTTTCACAGCGCAATCAGTGAGTCCCAAAAGCAAGCAAGCCGCCAGATTCCACCAACAGGGGCAGCGCACTATTCAGAGCAAAAATCCCAATATTGTTTTAGGAGCGCCTTCTTCCAATCCAAGCTGTTTCGGCTCCAAGTGGCGCATGGATGAATTGTTGGAAGCTTGGGATTATGTATGATTATCAATTGATCAAGGATAAAACATCCAAGTAACAATCCCAAGAGAAAAGAAAACAGCCAAGTTTTTTTTGATTTCAAACAACAAGCCGCCGGATTACTTTTTTAGAGCACTGTTTTGGTGCTGTGGTCTTTCCCAATTGGCTGATGCAAGTGGAAAAAGCCGACAGCTTCCTAAAACAGCTGGATTTCCTAAACAGCCGGGTTTGAGGCAATCTCAAAGGGTTTCCTAATTTAATTCAAATACAGGAAATTGATAAAAACTAAGTTATTGAAACTTATCTTTTAACAGGACATAGAAACTCTTTAGAGTTTCAGTTTAATCATAAAATCAGGATAATTATATTTATTTTGCATTTAATTTATTTTTATATTTTAACTGCGTGGATGATAAATATTTGTTTTATTTATCCTGTTAATTTAATTAATTCGAATATTTAGTTTTAATTAAAATATTTTGTAATAAAAAATAAAATAAAATTTTTTTTAATTAATTAATTTTAATTAAATGAAAAAACTTTAAATATTTTATTTTTTACAAAATATCACGTTTAAAGATGATTTTTTTAAAATCGGATATCTTGAAAAAATGTGAAAAATTAATTTCAGTTTTTGAATTAATTAAATGAAAAAAATGTTTAATCAAAATAAATTATTATTTTTAAAAAAATATGAAATAAAAAAAAATAAATTACTGCCTTTAATCACTACCTTAGTTGAAAAGCTGGATAAAAAACTGTACATTTATTAAATTTTATTTTTTACGCATTTAAACACGAAAAGTTGGTTTGATAAATCAGAATCTTTGAAATTGTGTACACGGAAAGATATTTGATTCTTTTAGATCGTGTGACTTTTCGAAAGATGGTTTGATAAATCAGAATCTTTAGAATCATGTACACAGAAAGATGTTTAATTCTTTCAGATCATGTGGTTTTCAAAATTAATAAATTTATTTTAATTAAACAGATTTTTATAACCCTCAAAAATATTTTAAAAATCTAAGCAGGAGAGAAAATTTATTCACAGATAAATCCCACGGTCTCCATCACCAGTTTGTAGACGATGCAATTAAACCCTGCGTGATAGCAGTAAGGCCTTCCTCCCCATCGGACAGATTAATTGTGGTATCGCCAGTACAAACCTCCTTTAGGGATAATTCTGAATAATTGTCAGTATTGATCACTTATCCATCTGAAGGGTTCATTGCGAAGCGATTAATTCAGGATTAGGTGATGGTTAACACTTAGCTGTATATAATAGTATCCTCTCCATTTGTATATAATAGTATCATTTCTTTTTGGGAAATGATCTAAGTGTTGACGGGAGTAAGAATTGAAGTTTAATCTTGCTTCTTTGGTTAAGGTTTTCGCCTAGCGATGACCGCTCAAGCGGTGGGTGTGTGCTCGAGCGGGCTGGTGGCAGAGAGTGGGTCTGGATGGTGACCGCTCGAGCGGTGGTTGTCCGCTCGAGCGATGGTATGGCAAAGGAGTATGTCGGCAGGGGTCCGCTCGAGCAGTGCTTGGGCGCTCGAGCAGTGGAGGCCTGGCGCGAGATTTTATAAAAATGTGGTTTTGACGCATGTTTGGGTTCAAAGATTTTGCGAGGTTGGTCCCGGGGGGCTGCTGGAAGTTGCAGTGCAAATTTCAAAATTTCAAAAAAAAAGATATTTTGGATGCCTATAAATATATGGTGTTAGATATTTTCAAAAAATATTTTCAAAACTTAACTCCTAAGTTTTCTCCCTTTTCTCTCTGCCTTCTCTTTAACTTCTCGGGGGCCTCAGGTTAGATTTTCGATGATTAGACAGCAGATTCTTAGTATCGGCATCGTGGTCTACGCTTTCATCCGGACAGAATTTTATTTCGACGAAGTTCGTTTTTGCACGTGGATCGAGACGTCAAACTTTTAGCTTAACGAGGTAGGATTTTGGACTCTACTACTGTTAAAAGGTACTACGTGCAATTATAGGTATTTTAACTGATTAAAAATGCATGAACAATCGATTTATGTTTCGTTAAACCAGATTTTGGTTTAAAAAGGCATTTGTGTTGATTTCAATTAGATGAAAATGAGTTTTGAAATGTTCCTTTCGAGGTTCTATGGTAGTTTCGGGTTTGGATATATTCGAGGGTGTTAAAAAGGTGTTTGGAGGCTTTAATTTGTGGTTGAGATGATGGTTAGTGGGTGTTTGAGAGTTTGGGGGGTTAAAATACCAAGAACAAAAAATTCTGGGTTTTTTTGGGGTGGTAGCTCTCTCGATCTCCCGATGTCCGCTCGAGCGAACTGGCTGCGCAGGGCCATTTTGTTTTCATGCTATCTCCCTCATTTGGACTCGAAATTGGGTCGTTCTTGTACTCAAATTAAGGTCCCGGAAGTCTTCTTTCCGATGACACCTCTCTCACAATAATCTTTTTTTAGAAAAAGTTATGACCAAAAGCGTGAGGGTATATCAAGATTTTCAAACCGTTTTTCATCCGTTTTTGGCAAAATGTATGGGAAAGGTTGTTTTTATCATTTTTGGAACTTTTTATCAATTTCTTGCTCCTTGAGAGTTTATTTGTGGGTGTCTCACGTGATCTGGGTGTTGAGACGTGATAGTGACGGTTGGCCAGTTATGCTACATGCGTTGTATGCTTTTTTCCCGGTTGAAATGCTTATGTATCATGTTTTGTGTTCAAACCTTGTTTGCTCGGATAAAAGCATGTTTTGTACTTTTCTTGGTTTATTACATGATATTGAACTTGTGGATGTTGGGTTTTCAAAGAGTGTTCTTGAAAACGGTAGAAAATGGTGGTTTTGTAAAAAATCTCGACAAATCATGTTTTGGTGGTTTGGAGCTAACCCTTGGGGATGAGTCTCAGGTTTTTTAAATGTTTTGTTGGAAACGGGGAAAAATATTTTAAAAATATTTTGTTTGATCTCCATGGTTCATAGATTGGATCTCTTGTTTATACATGTGTTGTATAATTGTTGTTCTGGAAAACATTTTAGAAAGGTTTTATTGATCTCCATGTTAATGGATAGATCTGTATATACATGTATAATGTATATTTGTGAAATATTTTTGTAGTCGAGCTACGATTCGATTTTAGAAGATTATCTAAATGTACCGGGATGACGTGTATTTGGCACGAGTTGCCCTCGGTGAAAGTTCAAAAATGTGCGCAGAGTAGGTACCTTTGTTATCCTTCGGGGTAGTTCGAGTAAAGAAGGTCGATTTGGGTGCTTTTTTCCCTCAGGTTGTCGGGCCCGTAAAGTCAGCATTTTTATCGTGGTGCTCCGTATAGAACTTGTCATTACCTAGCTGGTCTTAAGTGATTTAGGACTAGGTAATAGGCGGGAGTCTATAGTTGTTACCTCTGTCCCCTTGTGACGGAGTCGGTGCATAGGATTAAATCATCTTTTCTACGATAGTACATTCCGCGAGGAAACAATATTTTGATTACTATTTTTTCTTAACTGTGGTTGATCATTTGCATCAATTGCAATACCTGGTTTGAATGATGAAAACATGGGTTTTATGAAATAAAACCATTTTGGGAGACTTTTGTAGTCTGATGGAAAAACTTAGGGATTGCGAAAAATTGTTTTGGGTTCTGTGGTTGAGTTTAGCTCCCACCCTATATGATTGCATATTTCCTGTTTTACAGCTTTATAGTCTTTTTTTATTGGGATTCGGCTCACGCGTGGAATTTTCTATAAAATTATTTTCAGGTGATGATGTGCATAAGGAGTAACTTTGGTGATGCCAGCGGTGGTAGAAGACTTTTATAGTTTTTTTTTTCGGTATGCCTGTTCCTGAAGGCGGGTTTTGTACGCGATAAGGCGATATATCGTATGCATGTTGGATCTGTATGTTATTTATTTATGAGAGATCTTTTTGTTAGGTAATCTATTGGTTTCAACAGGCGGATTTAAATGTATGATAACTTATATTTTTCATAAAACTGGTGTTTGGTGAATTTTTACGTGACCCTAAGTTTTAAGGCATGACAACTTGGTATCAAAGCTCTGGGTTCGAATAACTATGAGCCATGGAAAGTGGGTGCATCACCTTATGAGGATGTGTGTGTGCTTGGTTGCATGTGTTTGGAACATGAGCATATTGATGTCGTGAATATGTGAGCATGGTGGTTGGACCTTAGGATTGATTAGTCTTGCCTTCGGGCGTTTGGATTAACAAACTTGGGAGCCAAGTTAGAAACGCGTTTCGCGGATGTGACTTCTAGCAAGGAATCTAAGTAGGTTATCCAAAGTGACGCGTCATTCTTGTCGGTTCTCCTCAGTAATGGTGTGGTATCTGCATAATTTTTATGGCTATGTGTCAGCATGATTATGTGGTATGTGTTACGAATAACATGATAGATCAACCTTAGGTTGTCGTGTTTCATGTTTTCTTTCTTTATAACCTGTACCCCTTTCGAGACGATGAGACCATGGTTTAGGTCTTGGACGTGCAACTCGGTTGTTATCAGTTGCAGAGGTAAGGTTATGGGTTGAGTGTTGATTACCTAGTATGTTGTGGAACTCCTCAGTGAGTCGGGTTTAGCCGTGTAAGGTTGGCTTCGGTTGGCAAACCATTGAGTGTTTGAGCAGAGTTTCGTTCTGGTGTAGTCAAAGCATGGTTGATGGCTTTGGTTTGGGAAGCTAGGTTCTCTTGAGAGTAAGTTACCGAAAATTGTAGATATATTATGGATAGCCTTATGAGTAGGGGCAATGGGGTGTTGGAAACCCTAGATACTAGTTGTTATGATTGGATTGTGGATAGTGATCATCCCTTTCTGATTTTTGGTGCACATGGTTTCGGCCGTGTGATGGATTAGGTACGTCGTGAGCCATGCTATGTCATGAGCCGTGTACTCAGGATGAAGTATGGACGGGAACATAGTGGATGGGAGCGTAAAAATTCTTGGCCGGGTGTATGTAGAGGTAGCAGAACATGAGTGGTTCTGGAGATATCCCCTGGTAGTCAGGATGTTGATGGTGGTCAGCAGGATGTTGACGGTAGCCAGAGTAGCATCTGAGGACGTTGCTGGTAGTCAGAGTAGTTCTAACGACCTTGGACGTTGTATACCTCTATGAGGTTTGAGACTTGAGTAACGAGTGCGTGAACTCAAGGGTATGGGAATGAGAATGGGTTGTAGATATGCTGGGAAGAGCATAGGTCGTGACGGTGTTGGAATGTGTAAGGGTTCAGGTTTTGATTTCATCCTGCGACGAGTATCAGTTCTATGGGATTCCTACGGGAATGCAAGTCAATGGTTTGGTTGATATCCTAGTGATTAGGAGATCGTGTTTGGGAACCATGCTGAGATGATGTATCCCGAGTGTGATATGCCCGGAAGTTGTTTGTGTTCTACCTTAGGTTCAGCAGTATACCATGTTGTTTGGCTGACCTGGGGTGATATGTGAGAAATCATAGGGTACGATGCCTGTGATCGATGTGTATTTTGAGATGCGAAAGGTGTCTGCATGGTTGCGGGAGTTATTAGTAACTTTGGATGAGAGGTCCCAGGATTGGGTTCCCTTTGTTTGATGCTGTGCCTTATACTATGGGCTCGAGACTATGACGTGATTGTGGTTTGCCTAGCTGGAGTTAGGTTGTATAGCGCAGCCTTGTGAAATGAGATTTTTGGCACAACGGCATATGTAGTACCAGGTGTGCAGTTTGATGATGTTCGCGTGTGTGTTAATGACGCTGAAGAGTTGAGAGTTTGGTGTAGCTAATGGATTGAGTATAGCTGATGGATTGAGTACCATGATCGGGGTTGAAGGCAACTGCTTGACCGTGGTCAATATGGTTTCAAGAAAAGGTCGACAGGGTTCGTTGAGGACCAAGTGTTGATGCGTATTGGCAGTACGCCGAGGTTGGGTCGTGGTTACTTGTTGGCCCTTTTCTTTTCTTTAGATGGAAGGAGAGAGAGAGTTCTTACAGACGATTGTCTGGTGCGTGTTGTTTGCGAGTTGTTTCATCTCGGGTGGACAGAGATGCCAGATTTTGATTGGTTCAGGCTTTGGTTGTGTCCTCGGACTGTGGAATCTCAATGGATTTGTATCCGTGTTGTGACCCTTGGAGTTGTGACTCGCAGACATGTATCACTAGGATCAGGTGATTGGAAGAAGGGTTCTTCTGCTTTTTGGGTGTTAAACATTTGTGTGTGTGACTTGGGATCCGATTGCTCCCGCGGTTAAAGACCACAAAGAATCGCATGATGGGGTTGGTATTTTCTCGCGGTGAAAGACCGTAAAAGAGTACGTATGAGTGTGGTACATATGATAGGTTGTGGAAACCTAATCAGTATGGTTTCAACAGATGGTTGAACCAGTAGGGTTGTGTTTCCTGTGACGTCAAGTTGTTAGACTATGGATGTTAGTTGATAAGGGCGTCGGTGTCGATACACAGAGTTCCTTTGCAGTGATCAGTTGAGGATTGTTGACCGTTGTGGGTGTGTATGGTTGTGCTTTTAGCTCAAGATAGAGCGAGAATTTTGTCGAAATAGTGCGGCTGTGATATACGTATGGTGGATTTCTGGTAGACTTTTGTGAGTCTGACTTTTTGCTCTGTTTGAGGACTTGGAACTGCGTAGAGTTCTTAGAGTCGAGGAGTGGCTATCGACTGTGGTAAGTGTTGTACTTTGGCATAACGGTTGTTTGTATAGATGGTGGTCCTGAGAGTAAGAGGTTGGAGAAGCCTTAGTTAGCATGGCCTATTCGGGCTGACGTGATTGTTTGGTTGGGAACGGAAGGACCGCGATGAGTTCTGCATATGAGGGATTTGCTAAGTGTAAGAGGCAAGTCTGGTTTGGTTACTCGATGAACGAGTCTAAGAACTCAAGGGGTTGATGTTGGACAATGATCATCATGACGGCGACCATGTTTTGTTTGAGGGTGATCTGTAATCTAATATCAGTGATTTGATGGCAAGATGTTGAGATGAGTAGTGACGCGTTGTTGTACGGGAGATACGGTAGGGTTTTTGTAGGTTGTTGGATACGTATAAAATGTTCTATTTACTTGACGTGTTTGGTCGAGTGACTCGCTGGAGTCAGGTGACCTTGTGGCTGTGATGCTAGGTCGATTTTCGATTGTGTGGGACCTTATCTAGGACAATGGTGTACCACCTAATGTTCCTCCAGGGTGAGAATACTAGCTTGTGATGAATGATCAGATTGGGAATGATGATTTGAGGGTTTGCGAAAATGCATTCTTTGATGTCCAGGTAAGTAAGTGAGCTTCTCTTTGGAGTCGCGTGTTTGTGTTGTTGCCTGTGGATTGGCATCATGACAGCTCCAGTGATGGAAATGTTGGCATCGATAGGGTGATGACGTGGTATCAAAGTCAGTGGTCGTCTGGTGATTGTTAGAACTTGGGTAACGTTTGTGCGTGGAATATGTGACTTCTTGTGACCGAAGTTGAAGTTTGACGTCGTGTGTTTCTGTGTTGGGGTTTGGCAGCACGAGTTGGATCTTGATCCAATGTTTGTGGATGTTTCCTGGATGACAGTAGTATCAGTGGAACATGCCCGTGCGAGTAGTCTATATGGAGATTAAATCTTCTAGTCGTGTTTACCTTGTGTGACAGGTTTGGGATTTCAGTTGCAGGGACATTTCTACTGTTGTGTGGTATTGATGGGTTTACATCAGATATTGTTGATAGTTGCGGGATAATGTTTGGCTTGAGTTGCAGTGTTGTTATAGTGTTGAATTTTGGGGACGAAATTCCTTTAAGAGGGAGAGAGTTGTGAGACCCTGACCCGTTTCTTTTTGGGGAATGATCTAAGTGTTGACGGGAGTAAGAATTAAAGTTTGATCTTGCTTCTTTAGTTAAGGTTTTCACCCAACGATGACTGCTCAAGCGGTGGGTGTGCGCTCAAGCGGGCTGGTGGCAGAGAGTGGGTCTGGATGGTGACCGCTCGAGCGGTGGTTGTCCGCTCGAGCGATGGTATGGCAAAGGAGTATGTCGGCAGGGGCCCGCTCGAGCAGTGCTTGGGCGCTCGAGCGGTGGAGGCTTGGCGCGAGATTCTTTAAAAATGTGGTTTTGACGCATATTTGGGTTCAAAGATTTTGCGAGGTTGGTCCCAGGGGCTGCGGGAAGTTGCGGTGCAAATTTCAAAAATTCAAAAAAAAGATATTTTGGAGACCTATAAATATCTGAAGTTAGATATTTTCGAAAGATATTTTTAAAACATAACTCCTAAGTTTCCTCCCTTTTCTCTCTGCCTTCTCTTTAACTTCTCGGGGGCCCGGGGTTCGATTTTCGATGATCAGATAGCAGATTCTTAGTATCGGCATCGTGGTCTATGCTTTCATCCTGACAGAATTTTATTTCGACGAAATTTGGTTTTGCACGTGGATCAAGACGTCGAACTTTTAGCTCAACGAGGTAGGATTTTAGACTCTACTGCTGTTAAAGGGTACTATGTGCAATTATAGGTATTTTGACTAGTTAAAAATGCATGGACAACCGATTTGTGTTTTGTTAAATCGGATTTTGGTTTAAAAAGGCGTTTGTGTTGATTTCGGTTAGATGAAAACGAGTTTTGACATGTTCCTTTTGAGGTTCTATGGTAGTTTCGGGTTTGGATATATCCGAGGGTGTTAAAAAGGTGTTTGTTTGGAGGCTTTAATTTGTGGTTGTGATGATGGTTAGTGGGTGTTTGAGAGTTTGGGGGCTTAGAACAACAAGAAAAAAAAATTCTGGATTTTTCTCAGGTGGTAGCTCTCTCGAGCGCCCGATGTCCGCTCGAGCGTACTGGCTGCGCAGGGCCATTTTGTTTTCATGTTATCTCCCTCATTCGGACTCGAAATTAGGTCGTTCTTGTACTCAAATTAAAGTCCTGAAAGTCTTCTTTCCAATGACACCTCTCTCGCAATAAAATTCTTTTTGTAGAAAAAATTATGACCAAAAGCGTAAGGGTATGTCAAGATTTTCAAACCGTTTTTCATCTGTTTTTGGCCAAATGTATGGAAAAGGTTGTTTTTATCATTTGTGGAACTTTTTATCAATTTCTTGTTCCTTGGGAGATTTTTTGTGGGTGTCTCACGTGACCCGAGTGTCGAGACGTGATAGTGACGGTTGGCCAGTTACGCTACATTTCGTTGTATGCTTTATCCCCGGTTGAAATGCTTATATATCATGTTTTGTGTTCAAACCTTATTTGCTTGAATAAAAGCATGTTTTTTACTTTTCTTGGTTTATTACATGATATTGAACTTGTGCATGTTGGGTTTTCAAAGAGTGTTCTTTAAAACAATAGAAAATGGTGGTTTTGTGAAAAATCTTGACAAATCATGTTTTGGTGGTTTGGAGCTAACCATTGGAGATGAGTCTCAGGTTTTTTAAATGTTTTGTTGGAAACGGGGAAAAACATTTTAAAAATATTTTGTTTGATCTCCAGGGTTCATGGATTGGATTTCTTGTTTATACATGTGTTGTATAACTGTTGTTCTGGAAAACATTTTGAAAAGGTTTTATTGATCTCCATTAACTTTTATTGATCTCCATGTTAATGGATAGATCTGTATATACATGTATAATGTATATTTGTGAAATATTTTTGTAGTTGATCTACGATTCAATTTTAGAAGATTATCTAGATGTACCGGGATGACGTGTATTTGGCACGAGTTGCCCTCGGTGAAAGTCCAAAAATGTGCGCAGAGTAGGTACCTCTGTTATCCTTTGGGGTAGTTCCCGTAATGAAGGTCAGTTTGGGTGTTTTTTTCCCCCAGGTTGTCAGGCCCGTAAAGTCAGCATTTTCGTCGTGGTGCTCCGTATAGAACTTGTCATTACCTAGCAGGTCTTAAGTGATTTAGGACTAGGTACTAGGCGGGAGTCTATAGTTGTTACCTCTGTCCCCTTGTGACAGAGTCGGTGCATAGAATTAAATTATCTTTTCCGCGATAGGGCATTCTGCGAGGAAACAATATTTTGATTACTGTTTTTTTTTAACTGTGGTTGATCATTTGCATCAGTTGCAATACCTGGTTTGAATGATGAAAACATGGGTTTTATGAAATAAAACCGTTTTGGGAGACTTTTGTAGTCTGATGGAAAAACTTGGGGTTTGCAAAAAATTATTTTGGGTTCTGTGGTTGAGTTTAGCTCCCACCCTATATGATTGCATATTTCCTGTTTTACAGCTTTATAGTCTTTTTTTATTGGGCTTCGGCTCACGGGTGGGATTTTTTGTAAAATTATTTTCAGGTGATGATGTGCATGAGGAGTAACTTTAATGATGCCCGCGGTGGCAGAAAACTTTTATAGTTTTTCTTTTTCGGTATGCTTGTTCCTGAAGGCAGGTTTTGTACGCGATAAGGTGATATATCGTATGCATGTTGGATCTGTATGTTATTTATTTATGAGAGATCCTTTTGTTAGGTAATCCATTGGTTTCAACAGGCGGATTGAAATGTATGAGAACTTATATTTTTCATAAAACTGGTGTTTTGTGGATTTTCACGTGACCCTAAGTTTTAGGGCATGACAACTTGGTATCAAAGCTTTGGGTTCGAATAACTATGAGCCATGGAAAGAGGGTGCATCACCTTGTGAGGATGTGTGTGTGCTTGGTTGCCTGTGTTTGGAACATGAGCATGTTGAGGTCGTGAATATGTGAGCATGGAGGTTGGACCTTATGATTGATTTGTCTTGCCTTCTGGCGTTTGGATTAACAAACATGGGAGCCAAGTTAGAAACGCGTTTCGCGGATGTGACTTCTAGCAAGGAATCTAAGTAGGTTATCCAAAGTGACGCGTCATTCTTGTCGGTTCTTCTCAGTATCGGTGTGGTGTCTGCATAATCTTTTTGGCTATGTGTCAGCATGATTATGTGGTATGCGTTACGAATAACATGATAGATCGACCTTAGGTGGTCGTGCTTCATGTTTTCTTTCTTTATAACCTGTACCCCTTTCGAGACGATGAGACCATGGTTTAGGTATTGGACGTACAACTCGGTTGTTATCAGTTGCAGAGGTAAAGTTATGGGTTGAGCGTTGATCGCCTGGTATGTTGTGGAACTCCTCAGTGAGTTGGGTTTAGCCGTGTAAGGTCGGCTTCGGTTGGCAAACCGTTGAGTGTCCGAGCAGAGTTTCGTTCAGGTGTAGTCAAAGCATGGTTGATGGCTTTGGTTTGGGAAGCTGGGTTCTCTTGAGAGTAAGTTACCGAAAATTATAGATATATTATGGATAGCCTTGTGAGTTGGGGCAATGGGGTGTTGAAAACCCTAGATACTAGTTGTTATGATTGGATTGTGGATAGTGATCATCCCTTTCTGATTTTTGGTGCACATGGTTTCGGCCGTGTGATGGATTAGGTACGTCGTGAGCCATGCTATGTCATGAGCCGTGTACTCAGGATGAAGTATGGACGGGAACATAGTGGATGGGAGCGTAATAATCCTTGGTCGGGTGTATGTAGAGGTAGCAGAACGTGAGTGGTTCTAGAGATATCCCCTGGTAGTCAGGATATTGATGGTGGTCTGCAGGATGTTGACGGTAGCCAGAGTAGCATCTGAGGATGTTGTTGGTAGTCATAGTAGTTATAACGACCTTGGACGTTGTATACCTCTATGAGGTTTGAGACTTGAGTTACGAGTGCGTGAGCTCAAGGGTATGGGAATGAGTATGGGTTGTAAATATGCTGGGAAGAGCATAGGTCGTGACGGTGTTGGAATGTGTAAGGGTTCAGGCTTTGATTTCATCCTGCGACGAGTATCAGTTCTATGGGATTCCTACGGGAATGCAAGTCAGTAGTTTGGTTGATATCCTAGTGATTAGGAGATCGTGTTTGGGAACCATGTTGAGCCCATGTGGCTGGCTTAGCGCTGAGATGATGTATCCCGAGTGTGATATGCCCGGAAGTTGTTTGTGTTCCACCTTATGTTCAGCAATATACCATGTGGTTTGGCTGACCTGGGGTGATATGTGAGAAATCGTAGGGTACGATGCCTGTGATTGATGTGTATTTTGAGATGCGAAAGGTGTCTGCATGGTTGTGGGAGTTATTAGTAACTCTGGATGAAAGGTCCCATGATTAGGTTCCCTTTGTTTGATGCTGTGCCTTGGACTATGGGCTCGAGACTATGACGTGATTATGGTTTGCCTAGCTAGAGTTAGGTTGTATAGCGCAGCCTTGTGAAGTGAGGATTTGGGCGCAACGGGATATGTAGTACCAGGTGTGCAGTTTGATGATGTTCGCGTGTGTGTTAATGACGCTGATGAGTTGAGAGTTTGGTGTAGCTAATGGATTGAGTATAGCTGATGGATTGAGTACCATGATTAGGGTTGAAGGTAACTGCTTGACCGTGGTCAATATGGTTTCAAGATAAGGTCGACAAGGTTCGTTGAGGACCAAGTGTTGATGCGTATTGGGAGTACACCGAGGTTGGGTCATGGTTACTTGTTGGCCCTTTTCTTTTCTTTAGATGGAAGGAGAGAGAGAGTTCTTACAAACGATTATCTTGTAGACGATTGTCTGGTGCATGTTGTTTGCGAGTTGTTTCATCTCGGGTGGACAGAGATGCCAGGTTTTGATTGATTCAGGTTTTGGTTATCCTAGAACAGTGGAATCTCAGTGGATTTGTATCCGTGTCGTGACCCTTGGAGTTGTGGCTCGGGGACACGTATCGCCAGGATCGAGTGAATGGAAGAAGGGTTCTTCTGCTTTTTGGGTGTTAAACATCTGTGTGTGTGACTTGGGATCCGATTGCTCCCGCGGTTAAAGACCGCAAAGAATCGCATGATGGGGTTGGTATTTTCTCGCGGTGAAAGACCGTAAAAGAGTACGTATGAGTGTGGTACATATGATAGGTTGTGGAAACCTAATCAGTATGGTTTCAACAGATGGTTGAACCAGTAGGGTTGTGGTCCCTGTGAGGTCGAGTTGTTAGACCAGGGATGTTAGTTGATAAGGGCGTCGGTGTCGATACACAGAGTTCCTTTGCAGTGATTAGTTGAGGATTGTTGGCCGTTGTGGGTGTGTATGGTTGTGCTTTTAGCTCAAGATAGAGCGAGAATTTTGTCGAAATAGTGCGGCTGTGATATACGCATGGTGGATTTCTGGTAGACTTTGGTGAGTATGACCTTTTGCTCTGTTTGAGGACTTGGAACTGTGTAGAGTTCTTGGAGTCGAGGAGTGGCTATCGACTGTGGTAAGTGTTGTACTTTGGCATAACGGTTGTTTGTATAGATGGTGGTCCCGAGAGTAAGAGGTTGGAGAAGCCTTGGTTGGCATGGCCTGTTCGGACTGACACGATTGTTTGGTTGGGAACAGAAGGACCGTGATGAGTTCTGCATATGAGGGATTTGCTAAGTGTAAGAGGCAAGTCTGGTTTGGTTACTCGACGGACGAGTCTAAGAACTCAAGGGGTTGATGTTGGACGATGATCATCATGACGGTGTCCATGTTTTGTTTGAGGGTGATCTGTAATCTAATATCAGTGATTTGATGGCAAGATGTTGAGATGAGTAGTGACGCATTGTTGTATGGGAGATACGGTAGGGTCTTTGTAGGTTGTTGGATACCTATAAGATGTTCTGTTTACATGACGTGTTTGGTCGAGTGACTCGCTGGAGTCAGGTGACCTTGTGGCTGTGATGCTAGGATGATTTTTGGTTGTGTGGGACCTTATCTAGGACAATGGTGTACCACCTAATGTTCCTCCAAGGTGAGAATACTAGCTTGTGATGAAAGATCAGATTGGGAATGAAGGTTTGAGGGTTGGCTGAAATGCGTTCTTTGATGTCCAGGTAAGTAAGTGAGCTTCTCTCTGGAGTCGCGTGTTTGTGTTGTTGCCTGTGGATTGGCGTCATGACAGCTCCAGTGATGTAAATGTTGGCATCGACAGGGTGATGACGTGGTATCAAAGTCAGTGGTCGTCTGGTGATTGTCAGAACTTGGGTAAAGTTTGTGCGTGGAATATGTGACTTCTTGTGACCGATGCTGGAGTTTGACGTCGTGTGTTTCTGTGTTGGGGTTTGGCAGCACGAGTTGGAACTTGATCCATTGTTTGTGGATGTTTCCTGGATGACAGTAGTATCAGTGGAACTTGCCCGTGCGAGCAGTCTATATGGAGATTAAATCTTCTAGTCGTGTTTGCCTTGTGTGACGACAGGTTTGGGATTTCAGTTGCAGGGACATTTCTGCTGTTGTGTAGTATTGTTAGGTTTACATCAGATATTGTTGATAGTTGCGGAACAGTGTTTGGCTTGAGTTGCAGTGTTGTTGCAGTGTTGAATTTTGGGGACGAAATTCCTTTAAGAGGGGGAGAGTTGTGAAACCCTGACCCGTTTCTTTTTGGGAAATGATCTAAGTATTGATGGGAGTAAGAATTGAAGTTTGATCTTGCTTCTTTGGTTAAGGTTTTCACCCAGCGATGACCGCTCGAGCAGTGGGTGTGCGCTCGGGCGGGCTGGTGGCAGAGAGTGGGTCTAGATGGTGACTGCTCGAGCGGTGGTTGTCCGCTCGAGCGATGGTATGGCAGAGGAGTATGTCGGCAGGGGTCCGCTCGAGCGGTTCTTGGGCGCTCGAGCGGTTGAGGCCTAGCGCGAGATTCTATAAAAATGTGGTTTTGATGCATGTTCAGGTTCAAAGATTTTGCGGGGTTAGTCCCGGGGGCTGCGGGAAGTTTCTGCGGGGTTGGTCCCGGGGGCTCCTTTTTCTCTCTGCCTTCTCTCTAACTTCTCGGGGGCCCGGGGTTCGATTTTCGATGATCAAACAGTAGATTCTTAGAATCGGCATCGTGGTCTACGCTTTCTTCTTGACAGAATTTTATTCCAACGATGTTCGTTTTTGCACGTGGATCGAGACGTCAAGCTTTTAACTCACTGAGGTAGGATTCTAGACTCTACTGTTGTTAAAGGGTACTATGTGCAATTATAGATATTTTGACTTGTTAAAAATGCTTGGACAACCGATTTATGTTTCATTAAACCGGGTTTTGGTTTAAAAAGGCATTTGTGTTGATTTCGGTTGGATGAAAACGAGTTTTGAAATGTTCCTTTCGAGGTTCTATGGTAGTTTCGGGTTTGGATATATCCGAGGGTGTTAAAAAGGTGTTTTGAGGCTTTAATTTGTGGTATAGATGATAGTTAGTAGGTGTTTGAGAGTTTGGGGGCTTAGAACACCAAGAACAAAAAATTCTGGGTTTTTCTCGGGTGGAAGCTTGCTCAAGAGCCCGATGTCCGCTCGAGCGAACTTGCTGCGTAGGGCCATTTTGTTTTCAGGTTATCTACCTCATTCGGACTCGGAATTGGGTCATTCTTGTACTCAAATTAAAGCGCCGGAAGTCTTCTTTCCAATGACACCTCTTTCACTTTAAAATTCTTTTTGTAGAAAAAGTTATGACCAAAAGCGTGAGGATATGTTAAGATTTCCAAACTGTTTTTCACCCGTTTTTGGCCAAATGTTTGGGAAAGGTTGTTTTTCATCATTTGTGGAACTTTTTATCAATTTCTTGTTCCGTGGGTGTTTATTTGTGGGTGTCTCACGTGATCCGGGTGTCGGAACGTGATAGTGACAGTTAGCCAGTTACGCTACATTCCGTTATATGCTTTTTTCCCAATTGAAATGCTTATATATCATGATTTTTGTTCAAATCTTGTTTTCTCAGATAAAAGCATGTTTTTTTCTTTTCTTGCTTTATTACATGATATTGAACTTGTTGATTTTGGATTTTCAAAGGGTGTTCTTGAAAACAGTAGAAAATGGTGATTTTGTGAAAAATCGCGACAAATCATGTGTTGGGGGTTTGGAACAAACCCTTGGGGTTGGGTCTCAGGTTTTTTAAACGTTTTGTTGGAAACGGAGAAAAATATTTTGAAAATGTTTTGTTTGATCTCCATGGTTCATGGATTGGATCTCTTGTTTATACATGTGTTGTATAACTGTTGTTTTGAAAAACATTTTGGAAAGGTTTTGTTGATCTCCATGTTGATGGATAGATCTGTATATACATGTATAATGTATATTTGTGAAATGTTTTCGTAGTTGAGTTACGGTTCAATTTTAGATGATTATCTAGATGTACCGGGATAACATGTATTTGGCACGAGTTGCCCTCGGTGAAAGTGCAGAAACGTGCGCAGAGTAGGTACCTTTGTTATCCTTCGTGGTAGTTCCCGTAAAGAAGGTTGGTTTGGGTGCTTTTTCCCTCAGGTTGTCGGGCCCGTAAAGTCAACATTTTCGTCGTAGTACTCCGTATAGAACTTTTTGTTACCTAACAGGTCTTAAGTGATTTAAGACTAGGTAATAGGCGGGAGTCTAAAGTTGTTACCTTTGTCTTCTTATGATGGAGTCAGTACATAGGATTAAATCATCTTTTTCGTGATGGTACATTCCGCGAGAGAACAATGTTTTGATTACTGTTTTTTCTTAACTGTGGTTGATTATTAGCATAAGTTGCAATACCTGGTTTGAAGGATGAAAACATATGTTTTATGAAATAAAACCGTTTTGGGAGACTTGTGTAATCTGATGGGAAAACTTGGGGTTTGTGGAAAACTGTTTTGGGTTCTGTGGTTGAGTTTAGCTCCCACCCTATATGATTGCATAATTTCTACTTTACAGCTTTATAGTCTGTTTCTATTGGGATTCGGCTCACGGGTGGGATTTTCTGTAAAATCATTTTCAGGTGATGATGTGCATGAGGAGTAGCTCTGGTGATGCCCGCGGTGGCGGAAGACTTTTATAGTTTTTCTTTTTCGATATGCAAGTTCCTGAAGGTAGGTTTTGTACGCCATAAGGCGATATATCGTATGCATGTTGGGTCTATATATTATTTATTTATGAGAGATCCTTTTGTTGGGTAATCTATTAGTTTCAACAGGCGGATTTAAATGTATGAAAATCTATATTTTTCATAAAACGGGTCTTTGGTGGATTTTCACGTGACCCTGGGTTTTGGGGCGTGACATGAAACTATGTCAGCTATTTAATTTTACTTAGCATGGTCAGTTGCCTAGATAGTAAAATTAAAAGGAATTGGCCCATCTGATCTAATGAAGAATAGTGGACGTCTATCCATCGTGCCATGCTATTCTCAAGTAACCGAGCTGCTGGCGAATTAATTTTAAAATGGTAGGAGGAACCAAATTAAAATGAATTCAAAATTTTGCTCATCATAATTAACAACTTTTTTAATTATGTGATTCTCAGGATTAAAATGGATTTCCACCCACTCGCTTCAATACTCAAAGAAAACAAACTAACGGGACCAAATTTTGTTGACTGAAAATATAACTTAGATATAGCTTTAATTACAAATGGTATTCCTTCAATACCAGAAAATGTGTCTATTTCAGAAAAAGGTTCTTCCTCGGGGCCGAAAGGCATGAAGAAAAAAGAGGTTCAGAAACTGGAAGACACATTTTCCAGGGTAGTTAGTGGGCCACAGACTGGTGTGAAAAAGCCGAAAGGCAGATGTTTTCACTACAACTAGACCCGGTACTAGAAAAAGCAATGTCTAGTATTTCTCATAAGGAAGAACAAACACGGTAATTTTTGTTCACTGTTGTGGAAATATGTTTAGCGGTGTTATCTACCGGTACCTAGTGTGTAGATACGGGAATCACTAATCATGTCTACAATTCATTGCAGGGGTTCCAGGAAACCCGATAACTTAGTGATTGGGAGATTTACCTGCATATGGGCAATAATACAAAGGTAACAGCAGTTGTAGTAGGAGATGTCACTCTCAGTTTTGGTAGAGATCAGGTTTTAATATTGTGAGATTGTATTTATGTGCCTGCCATTCGAAGGAACTTAGTTTCTATTTCTAGATTGACTAAAAATGAATATTTTGTTTATTTTAATAACTTTATGGTTATTAAGGACAATAAACGGGTAATCTATTCTGGTACATTGTGTTGGAGGCAATACTACCAAGATCATTATTTTTTAAAAACGATTATCGATAAAAAATTAACTGGACGGGAAAACGCCGAAACGATTTCTAGATAAAACTTTTAACGAAGAACGATCAAAATAAAATCCGAGTAATCAAAGTTAATTTAGAAGAATACCTCTTGTAGATCTAATCTTCAGCTACGACTTGATTCCGAGTGAAAGCTCTAGTCAGATCTTCTACTGTATGCCCTTACGCGATCCTCGAACATAATGTGGGTAACGATCCTCCGAGAAGTCGTACCAGCAAAACCCTGATATATTTAAGTGTTGAAAGTCAAAAATAATATCATAGTAGTATATGAGATATGAACTATCTGATATATGATATATCAATCTAAAACTGGTTCAGCCTACTCGCATATATATAGGGCTACAGCAGGGACTTGGTGAGTAATTATGAGTAAGATTTCCAGTGGAACATAAACACCTACCAGCGATTTCTGCAATAAAGAAAGATGTAGAGCGGTATTTGTAATTACGAAAAATCGACGGTGGTTTCTGCAATTTTCATAAAACACTAAATTACAGTTCACACCACTAAAGAACTGTAATTACACTCTAACATATAATCTCAAGACCTTCTTGTATAAGGCTCATGTTATTAAATGCTTACCAATTCTCCCCACGTTAAGATTCCCGTTACTCGCCAATTAAATTTAATTACTGACAATTTAATTTAATCGACATCTTGATATTCCTTAAGCCCTTCTGCTTAACTTAT
>JAULJZ010201601.1:0-43526 GCA_032270985.1 Heliamphora pulchella
GCACCTGGCACTCCACAGCAGAATGGTGTAGCAAAAAGAAGGAATAGGACTCTTATGGAGATGGTAAGGTCAATGATGAGTTATTCAGGTTTACCGAATTCGTTTTGGAGACTCGCATTAGAGACAGCGGCTTACATTTTAAACATGCTACCTTCTAAGTCAGTACCTTATACTCTTATAAAATTGTGGACCGGGCGTAAACCTAGTCTGAAACACATTCGGATTTGGGAGTATCCAGCACATGTGCTGAAAGGGAACGCGGGTAAGTTAGAACCAAGGACGAAAGTCTATTATTTTGTGGGGTATCCCAAGGGAACGAAAAGTTGTCTATTTTATAATCCTAAGGAACAGAATGTCATTGTTAGCACCAATGCCCGATTCTTGAAAGAGAATTATATTATGGATCACAGGCCCAAAAGAAAAATTGTTTTGAAAGAACTGAGAGGAAATACCAGTAGAACAGAAGAGAAATCACAAGTCACTGATATTCCATTACCTCGTCGTAGTGGGTGGATTATCGGGACAGGTGCAAATCAAGAACAGGGTGCTGATGCATATGGTTCAGATTTTGCATTGCCTGCTACTACTAGTACATAGACACAAATAGTGCCTTGTCGTAGTGGGAGGATTGTTCATCAACCTTATCGATATATGTTTTTGAAAGAGTCATTTGACAAGATCCTGACAAAACTAGATACCGAGTTCTGTAACTACAATGAAGTACTAAAAGACAAAGATGTAGATCTTTGGCAAAGAGCTATGAACTCAGAGATGGAATCTATGTATTCCAATAAGGTTTGGAAATTTATAGAATCACCCAAAAGGATAAAACCCATTGGATACAAGTGGATCTACAAGAGGAAGAGAGGAGTAGACGGGAAAGTTGAAACCTTCAAAATTAGGCTTGTTACTAAAGGGTTCACTTAGAAAGAAGGGATCGATTATGAGGATACCTTTTTTCCGTAGCCATGCTTAAGTCTATCTAGATTCTCTTATCTATTGCTGCACATTTCGATTACGAAATCTGGCAAATAGACGCCAAGACAGCTTTCCTTAACGGAAGTATTGACGAGTGTATCTATATGATACAACCAGACGGATTCATTGCAAATGGCCAAGAGAACATATTGTGTAAGCTTAAGAGATCCATTTATGGACTTAAGTAGGCATCGTGGTCTTAGAACACTTGATTTGATCAAGCTATAAAGTCTTATGATTTTGATCAAAGTCCAGATGGGTCTTGTGTGTACAAGAAGCGTAACGAAAGCGTGGTGATCTTCCTAGTACTTTATGTAGATGATATCTTGCTCATCGAAAACGATATGGGGGAATTTCTACGATTAAATTATGGTTAAGAGAATCTTGCTCGTATATCGAGCTAGATTCTCTTTGGGAGAAGCCAGTCACATTCTTAGAATCAAGCTTGTGCGAGATCGAAAACAAAGGATGTTGGGCTTATCACAAGCAAAGTATATCGATGATATTCTTGCTCGTTTTAGCATACATGATTCCAAAAAAGAGTTTCTCCATTTCAGGTATAGAATCACTCTATCCAAGGATTAGTGTCCTAAGACACCTGATGAGATCGAGAAAATGAAAGCGGTTCCTTATGCTTCAGCAGTAGAAAGCCTTATATATGCTATGTTTTGCACTAGACTCGACATCTGCTTTTTCGTTAGCATGGTTAGCAGATATCAGTCTAACCCAGGACAGAAGTATTGGACTGCGGTAAATAATATATAATCAAGTACCTAAAAAGGACTAAGGATTATATGTTAGTTTACTAGGAAAATCGTCTAGTACTTTTAGGGTACATAGACTCATATTTTCAGTCAGACATTGAGCTTACATTAGGAAACAACCTTGCAGATCCTTTACAAAGAGCTTACCAGCTAAGACTTTTGATAGTCATATAGAGAGCATGGGAGTCAGATGTATGACAGCATGGTTTTGAGTATAAGTGGGAGATTGTTAGGGTTGGTATACTGAAAATGATATTTTTAGTATTAATTTGGTTTGTAGAGTCCGACATTCTGTATAGTATTTAATTTGGTGTATAGAGTACGGCTTGCACACAGGATCAGATTTTAGGTTCTTGCAGAATATAAGCTTTATGTTCACAGTTTAGATGGAAATGGACATACCATCGGTACGACTGTAGCACAGAGTTTTAGTAGGCATGTCTTGGTTACGGGAAACAGATAATAGCGTCGTCTGTTGTTCTAACTCTCTGTGCTAGTACACTTTGTGTGTATTGAACTGAACATTTGGAATAATTAATTTTGTACTGACTATATAAATTAATTCACACCTCAAGGTTATTATGAATAGTATTTATCCTCTTAATCCTAAAATAATTATTGATTTTTATATATTTAATATTCGTTATTTTGATTCATTAGAGGGTGCGATCTTATATGTATCTCTATTTCCGGTGAGTTAGATAGTGGTATTATTTATATGGCAAGTATTAATTATTGACGGAACTCACGTCCCGAAAAATCGGGATTGACGATACTCTTTTAAGGATGCTTATAAGTTTTTGATCGGGCCAAACTCTGCAGATGGATTTAATTATCCGGTGGTTAAATAAGTTAGGTGGAAGAGCTTAAGGAATATCAAGATGCAGATTAAATTAAATTGTCAATGATTAAATTTAATTGGCGGGTATCGAAAATCTTAACGAGGGGAGAAATTATAAGTATTTAATAACAGGAGCTCAATGCAAGAAGATCTTGAGATTATGGGTTAGAGTGCAATTATAGTTCTTTAGTAGTGTGAACTGTAATTTAGTGTTTTATGAAAATTACAGAAACCGCTGCATATCTTTCCATAATTGCAGAAACCTCTAGTAGGTGTCTGTGTTCCACTAGAAGTCTAGTTCATAATTACTCCCCAGGTCCCTGCAGTAGCTTTATATATATGCAGGTTGACTGTGTTCCACTAGAAGTCTAGCTCATAATTACTCCCCAGGTCCCTGCTGTAACTTTATATATATGCGGGTAGCCTGAACCAGTTTTTAATGATTTTATATAATTATTATTATTATGATATTATTTTTGTCTTTCAAAACTTAAATATATCGAGGTTCTGTCGGTACGAGTTCTCGAAGGATCGTAGCCCACACTACGTTCGAGGATCGCGTAAGGGAATACCGTAGAAGATCTGATAGGAGCTTCAACTCGGAATCAAATCGTAGCTGAAGAATTAGATCGAAAAAAGGTGTTCTTCTAAATTAACTTTGGTTGCACGGGTTTTATTTTGATTATTCTACGTCAAAAGTTTTTTTTGGAGTCCGTTTCGGCGTTTGTCCGTCTAATTAATTTTTTTATCAAAAATCGATTACAAAAATAATGATCTTGACAGTATTGCGTCCAACATGGATACATTTATCTGATACACCATAAATCTGAATGCTTTGAGAAATTCAAAGAATTCAAGGTAGAGACAGAGAAACGTCTAGGTAAAAGTATCAAATCACTACGATCCGATCGTGGTGGGGAATACCTCTTTGGAGAGTTTAAGGACTACTTATCATCAGAGGAAATTATATCTCAGTTGACTGCACCTGGCACTCTACAACAGAATTGTATAGCAGAAAGAAGGAATAGGACTCTTATAGAGATGGTAAGGTCAATGATGAGTTATTCAGATTTACGAGATTCGTTTTGAGAACTTGCTTTAGATACAGCGGCTTACATTCTGAACTTGGTACCTTCTAAGTCAGTTCCTTCTACTCCCACAGAATTGTGGACCAGGCGTAAGCCTAGTCTAAAACACATTCAGATTTGAGGATGTCTAGCACATGTGCTGAAAGGAAACACGGGTAAGTTGGAACCGAGGACGGAAGTATGTTTCTTTGTGGGGTATCCCAAGGGAATGAAGGGTGGTCTATTTTATAATCCTTAGGATCAGAAGGTCATTGTTAGCACCAATGCCCGATTCTTGGAAGAGAATTATATTATGGATCACAGGCCCAAAAGCAATATTATTCTAGAAGAACTAAGAGAAAATAATAGTAGAACGAAAGAGGAACCATAAGTCACTGATATTTCATTACCTCGTTATTGTGGGAGGATTATCGGGACAGGTGCAAATCAAAAACATGGTGCTGATGAATATGGTTTAGATTTTGCACAACCTATTACTGCTAGTACACAGACACAAATAGTGCCTCGTCGTAGTAGGAGGGTTGTTCATCAACCAGATCGGTATATGTTCTTGGGAGAGTCGTTTGACAAGATCCTGAAAAAACTAGATACCGAGCCCTGTAACTACAATGAAGCACTAAAAGACAAAGATACAGATCTTTAGCAAAGAGCTATGAATTCACAGATGGAATCTATGTATTCCTATCAGGTCTGAAAATTTGTAGAACCACCCGAAGGGATAAAATCCATTTGATGAAAGTGGATCTACAAGAAGAAGAGAGGAGTAGACGAAAAGGTTGAAACCTTCAAAACTAGGCTTGTTGCTAAAGGGTTCACTCAGAAAAAAGGGATCGACTATGAGGAAACCTTTTTGCTGGTAGCTATGCTTAAATCTATTCGAATTCTCTTATCCATTGCCGCACATTTCGATTACGAAATCTAACAAATAGATGTCAAGATAGCTTTCCTTAACGAAAGTCTTGACGAGTGTATCTATATAATATAACTTGATGGATTCATTGTAAAGGGCCAGAAGCACATTTTGTACAAGTTTAAGAGATCTATTTATGAACTTAAGCAAGCATCGAGGTCTTGGAGCACTCGGTTTGATCAAGCTATAAAGTCTTATGGTTTTGATCAAAGTTCGGATAAGTCCTGTGTACAAGAAGCATGACGAAAGCGTGATGATCTTCCTAGTACTTTATGTAGACAATATCTTGCTCATTGAAAATGATGTGGGGGCATTATCTAAGGTTAACGTAAGGTTATTTGGGCAATTCGATATGAAGGACTTGGGAGAAGCCAGTCACATCCTTGGAATCAAGCTTGTGCGAGATCGAAAACAAAGAATGTTGGGCTTATCACAAGCAAAGTATATCGATGATATCCTTACTCGTTTTAGCATGCAGGATTCCAAGAAATGGTTTCTCCCTTTCAAGCATAGAATCACTCTATCCAAGGATCAGTGTCCTAAGACACCTGATGAGATAGAAAAGATAAAAGCGATTCCTTATGCTTCACCAGTAGGAAGCCTTATGTATGCTATGCTTTGCACTAGACCTGACATCTGCTTTGTCGTTAGCATGGTTAGAAGATATCAGTCTAACCCAGGGCTGGAGCATTATACTGCGATAAAGAATATAATCAAGTACCTAAAAAGGACTAAGGATTATATGTTGGTTTATCTGATAGACAGTCTAGTACCTTTGGGGTACACAGACTCAGATTTTCAGTCTGACAGGGATTCCTGTAAGTCTCCCTTAGGATATGTGTTTACTTTAGGAGGTGAAACTATAAGTTAGAAGAGTATCAAGCAGTCCTGCATTACTGATTCCACCATAGAGGCCAAGTATATGGCAACTTCTGAAACAGTCAAGGAGACCGTTTGGCTCAAAAACTTCCTAATGAATCTGGAGGTGGTACCTTCAGTTCAGTCGGCTATTACATTGTACTATGACAATAGCAGAGAAGTTGCAAACTCGAACGAGGCAAGGGTCCATAAAAAAGGCAAGCATATTGAGCGTAAGTATCACCTGATACGAGAAATTGTACAGAGAGGTGATGTTACAGTGACCAAGATTGCATTAGGAGACAACCTTGCAGATCTTTTTACAAAAAGCTTACTGGCTAAGACTTTTGATAGTTATGTAGAGGGCATGGGAGTTAGATGTATGGTAGTATAGTTTTGAGTATAAGTGGGAGATTGCTAGGGTTGATAAACTAAAAATTATGTTTTAGTATTTAATTTTATTTTAATAAAATTAATTTTTTATTTTATGAGAATCTTTATGAGCAATGTATATGTATTATTTCTTCAATGTTATGCATAGATGTCCAATATTCTGTATAGTATTTAATTTGGTATGTAGAGTACGGCTTACACACAGAAGATCAGATTTTAGGTTTTAGAAGAATATAAGTTTTATGTTTTCAGTTTAGATGGAAATGGATATACCATCGATACGACTGTGGTATAGAGTTTTAGTAGGCATGTCTTGGTTACAGGAAACGGATAACAGCGTCGTCTATTGTTTCGACTCTCTATGCCAGTATACTTTGTGTGTATTAAACGGGATATTTAGGGTAATTAATTTTATACTGACTATATAAATTAATTCACACCCCAAGGTTATTATGAATAATATTTATCCTCTTAATCCTGAAATAATTATTGATTTGCGTATAATTGATATTCGTTGTTTTAATTCATTAGAGGGTGCGATCTTATATAGGTCTATATTCTCGGTGACTTGGATAGAGATATTATTCATAAGTCAAATATTAATTATTAACAAAATCCATGTCCCGAAAGATCGGGATTGATGATACCCCCTTAAGAATGCTTATAAGTTTTGATCGGGCCAAATTGTGCAGGTGAATTTGATTATTTGGTGGTTAAATAAGTTAAGCGAAAGGACTTAAGGAATATCAAGATGCCGATTAAATTAAATTGTCAGTAATTAAATTTAATTAGCAGGTATCGGGACTCTTAACGTGGGGAGAAATAGTAAGCATTTAATAACAGGAGCTCAATGCAAGAAGGTCTTGAGATTATGGGTTAGAGTGCAATTATAGTTCTTTAGTGGTGTGAACTATAATTCATTATTTTATGAAAATTACATAAACCGTTGCGTCTTTCCATAATTAAATAAATCGCTGGTAGGTATCTGTGTTCCACTGAAAGTCTTACTCATAATTACTCTCCAGGTCCCTGCTGTAACCCTATATATATATATATATATATGGAGGTAGGCTGAACCAGCTATAGATTATATATCATATTTTGTCTTTCAAGATGAAAAATATCTGGGTTCTGTCAGTATGAATTCTCGATAGTCCGTAATCCACACTACGTTCAAGGATCGCATAAGAGAATGTGGTAAAAGATCTGACAAGAGTTTCAACTCGGAATCAAATCGTAGTTGAAGAATAGATCGACAAAAGGTATTCTTCTAAATTAACTTTAGTTACACGGGTTTTATTTTGATCGTTCGCCTTTAGAAGTTTTATCTGGAACCCATTTTGGCGTTTGCCCGTCCAGTTAATTTTTTACCAAAAATCGTCTACAAAAAATAATGATCTTGGAAGTTAATTTTTTACCGAAAATCCCTTCTTCTTTATCTTTCCTCCCCCTATCCTACATCAGCCATGTCCTGTACTCATTAGAAAGCTCAGGACACTACAGTTCCTACATCTCTATTTGTGAACGAGATGGCAAGGCATCCTGATATAATGCTAGAAATGGGGCCCATTGTACGGATGAAAATAAATGACCTTGGATACTAAGAAAGATGATCTGACTACGACCGAACTGCCGCGTGATCCGATAGGGGTAATAGAAAGAAGTCTGACACAAACCAATCAGCAAAACACCAAAGTGATCCGTTGTAGTTAGAGTCATGGCAGGGATCCGTCACCAGGAGCACTGCCAGGTGATATCTAGGCTAGTTAGGGAAGAGAGATATTGTTGCCAAGTTGCTTTAGTGCTGCATATTCGATAATAGGGGTGATAAAAGAAAGCTGCAGCACTGTGCCTATTAGTTGGTGGTTTCTATTCAAGATTCACCTTTTCCATTAGCCAAATCTGCAGTAAAAGTTAGAACAGTAAGAGAAAAATCCTTGCAGTGTGACAGAAAGTTTGATGTTTTGAGCTTACCTAAAGAAGTAAGGGGTTGCCGGCAAAAGTAGTGGTCTCACCACGATGAACAACGTCTAGGCCCAGTAGTGTCTTATCTAGGATAAGTGGTACAAAGTCCTTTTCCATCCACATCTGACTCACGATATCAACCATTGCACAACTAACTCATCCGTCAGAAGGAATGAGAAGATACTGGGCAAGAATACAGAAGCAAAGGGCATAATGACGTTGCAGCTGAAAGTCGAGGTCGCTAAGGTTGCTAGTAGGACGGAACCTCTCAATAATCAATGGAATGTCAAGGCAGTCACCCGATGTCAGAAGAGAAGCTTTCATCCTAGACAGACCATAGAGTTGCATCACCTGCAAACGAGCCGAAAGGAAGAAAGTGGGAACAACAACGACACCTCGCGGAGTCAGGTCCAAAATAACAACAAACTCCTCCACAATTGGGCATAGCTCTTTGAGGCTAAATCGAAAGACATGGGACTGCGGATCCCATAGTCGAGGAATAGCTTCCAATAAAGGTCCGTCAGTCTTTATGGCTATGAGAGAAAATAAGGAGTTAATACCGAAAGGGGCAAAGTTCAAACGCACAATATGAGAGAATGCCTCAATCCATGAAGAAAGGGGACTAGCCATCTGAGTGACAATAACAGAAAATGGGGCCTCTAGGGCTGTATTTATAAAGCATGAAAATGCTGGACATCGAAAAAGCAATAGAATGTACAATCAATGTGGCGACCGCTACCTTGGAGTGGGCGACCGCCAACTTAAAAGGGCATCGTACAGTGACATCACCTGTTTGACCAGGCGACCACCATGTTGGATTATGGCAACCGCCATGTTAAAAGGTGGAGAGCATGTATCAGTTTGTGATTTTTGCATTCTGTGCAAGTTTTGACATTTGTGTCATACATCCAAGACAGTTTGAGCAACAAATGAAGGAAATTCATACAGCAGATAAACACGTGAAGCAATAAATGGCACGAAGGCCTATAAATGCATCAAAAAATAGGAGAATGTATCGAAATATAAACTGGGGCACGCCGGCTTAATAACCAGAAAATAGGGGCACGTAGGCCCATAAATGTATCAAGCTGGGGCATGCAGGCTCATGAAAGCCAAAATGTATGAAAAGAAAGTGTTTCTTAATGTGTTATGAAAATAAATGTAACTGGGGGGAAATCTCTCTCTCTCTTTCTCAATGAACCCTCGAGCGGACCCGACGGGAGGAATGACCAGCCTCGTTCGAGCTAACATCCTCGAAGAGTCTCTTGACGTCATCGCTATCATCACCATCGTTGCCGAAGGAAGAAAATATGGCTCTGGAATGACTCCTAGCAGAAGAGATGGATCTCCTACAGCGAGCTCTGAGGAGGCTGCACGGGATCCATAGCCTCGAGCATGGGCTAAGACCGGAGCAGGAGAAGGAGCAGGAGCCTGCGGCTGGATGATAACGACAGGTGGTACTAGCGACTGTCACAAGAGAAGTAAGACTCAGTATAGAATAATGAAAGAAAGTGTTGAAAAACTGAAAGAAAGTGTAAGATACTCACAATTGCCACTGGCGTGAAAGTAATGCTGGCTGCTCGCATCGTGGCATCCATCTGCAGAACCAGTGCCCTCAGGCCAGTAACCATCAGCATCGTACAGTCTAGCCAAGCCTAGTCAATCTGCAAAGAATAAAAGAGAACAATTCACGAAAACTAGACAAGTAAAAAGGGTAAGTAACTAAAGGAAAGTTGAAAGACAAATCTGGCCGATGTCAGCACTAAATTTTGGCACTGGCGGAACGGAGACCGGCAGAGGAAAGGGGAAGCCGTATACTACAGTCTGAACATCCCATGGAATCTCTAGAACCCTCATCCCTCCAGCAGCATCGGCATTAGCAGCCTCCGGTGCTCGTCCTCTCCTCTTACCACCAGGGGTAACCGGGCCGGGTCCTAATTGACCCAGTAAATGGGCCTGAGCCCAAGCAGTGTAATCCTCCACCGGTACTAGTAGCTCTAAAGTATGTGTCCCCACCATCTCTAGCAATAAGTCGATGCTGCCTAAGAGATCGGTCCGGCGCATACGAACAGGAGGGACCATTAGTATCCAGAAGTGATCAAGGCCGAGTGACTGGCGGACCACTCGTTCCCCGAGATAATACTCCCGACTGAATGGACCCTCCAGTAGGAACTGCCTCGAGGTGAGGTCTCAACTGCGCATCAGATCTGCGTCGGTCCGATCCTCCACTCCCCGCTAGACATCCCAATGAACCTGCGGCAATTCAAAGTATAGTGCAATGCAATCAATAATAAGCAGTGGATACAGTATAGTATGAAAATCAGTGTACAAAACATAGAGTAGAAATGATTGGTCCATAACAGTGCAGTGCAGTGAATAGTGCAGTGAATAGTATCATGCAGAGAACAATGTATAGTACAGTAAGCAGTAAATAATGATACCTGGTCGGGGGTCAACCGGTTCAACGATACCCAGAACCGATCGATGTCCTTCCCCCAATCTTCTTCCCCTTCAGCCCTCGGGACCATCGGGCTGCACGGGGAATTACTGAAGGGTCCACTGAAGAGTTCGTCGGGACATGAAGCCTAAGGAACTCATAAGTCCACAGCTGCAAAGAGAAGATGTCAGCAAGCGGATAATGAATATCAGATAAAAGAAATGAATAAAAAAGTGCATAAACTAAAGCATAACTCACAGACCCTCCAGTATCCCTCAATATTGAGCTCCTAGGGAAATCGAGTCAGAGTCCGCATGAAGCCATAAAGGGTGGCGAGAGCAGCTCCTCCCCAATTGAATGAAGCAACCCAATCAAGACAAGCGAGTGCACCCAAGTAATGTAAATGAACGGTGTTCTCCTTGTTCGAGAACAAGGAGGCACCAAACATATACATCAAAAAGCCTCAGGCGACCCACTCAAAGTGCAGGGCACAGTGCAGTGGAAGTGTCTGAAGCGCTCGAAGAACTATGTATATCTAATGCGGTCTCTGTCCATCTGTGTGGGGATAGCTTCGAGAAAATGCATCAGTGCATTGGTAGAGCGGGCAACAGACGGGTCAAACGGGATGGGAGCTCCTCCAACCCAGATGTCGGTGATCATGGAGAAATCAAGAGGCGTTAGTGTAGCCTCAAATGTGGTGAAGTGGAAGGTGTTGGTGGTATCCCACCATCGCTCAGCCAAGGCTGTTAGTCAGACCCGGTCAATACTCATCCTACCCAACAGAGGTATGAATTGAACAAAGCTGGATGCATCAATATAAGCCCGGCTGAGAGAAGGGAAGGCGTCATTCCACTCTAACACCTCCCTAGAAGCTGAACCACCAAAGCCCCTGATGTAATGATCAGCCTAAAAAGAAGAAGACATGTAGAAAATATATAACGAACAAATCAAGCAAGAGATATACAGAGAATAGATGAAAGTAATAAAAACCCTACGTTCTCGTGTGTGTGATGACCCTTTGGTTCTTTCAAGCCCTAGAAGACTAGGCACCCTAAGTCTTGGTAAGCCAGACAAATCTTTCAAGCCCTAGAAGACTAGGCACCCTAAGCCCTGGTCTGCCAGGCAAACCCAACACATCCTAGTAGAAGACTAGGAACCCCAAATCCTGATCCGCTAGGCAAACCCAGCATATCCTAGTAGAAGACTAGGAACCCCAAGCCCTGGTGATCCAGACAAATCTTTCAAGCCCTAGAAGACTAGGCACCCTAAGCCCTGGTCCGCCAGGTAAACCTTTTACGTCATAGTAGAAGACGAAGAATCCTAAGCCCTAGTGCACCAGGCAAATCCTCATAACCCTAGATTCATGTGTGAGTGACGATCCTTTGATTTTTGCACGTCCTAATAGAAGACTATGAACCTTAAGCCCTGGTGCCCCAAGTAAATTCCCCTAACCCTAGGTTCGTGTGTGAGTGATGATCTTTTGGTTCTTGCACGTCCTAGTAGAAAACTAGGAACCCTAAGCCCTAGTGAGCTAGAAAAATTTCTCAAGCCCTAAAAAACTAGGCATCCTAAGCCCTAGTGAGACAGGTAAATCTCTCAAGCCCTAAAGATTAGGCACCCCAAGTCCTGGGGAGCTAGGCAAATCTCTCAAGCCCTAGTGTCCCAGGCAAACTTTTCACGTCTTAGTAGAAGATTAGGAACCCTAAGCTCTGATGTGCTAGGCAAATCCCCCTAACCATAGGTTCGTGTGTGAGTGACGATCAATTGGTTCTTACACGTCCTAGTAGAAGACTAGGAACCCTAGTCCCTGGTGCGCCAGGGAAATCCCCCTAACCCTAGGTTCGTGTGTGAGCGATGATCTTTTGGTTCTTGCACGTCCTAGTAGAAAACTAGGAAACCTAAGTCCTAGAAGACTAGGCACCCTATGCCTTGGTGAGCCAGTCCAATCTGTCAAGCCCTAAAGATTAGGCACCCCAAGCCCTGGTGAGCCAGAAAAATCTCTCAAGCCCTGGTGCGCTAGGCAAACCTTGCACGTCATAGTAGAAGACTAGGAACCCTACACCCTGGTGCGCCAGGCAAATCCTCCTAACTCTAGGTTCGTGTGTGAATAACGATCCTTTAGTTTTTGTACGTCCTAGTAGATGATTAGGAACCCTTAGCCTTGGTACGCCAGGCAAATCTCTATTATTTTGTGTTAACAATTATTCCTAAAAATAAAAAAAAATGAAAAAAAAAACCTCTTCCATTTGATATTTGTGTTTTGCCTCTTTTTTCCTAAATTTTCTAAAAATGATTCTTAATTTTCTAGGATTCTTGAAAAATTCTCCTTAATTTTTTAGGAATTTTTGAAAATTTGTCTCGTTTTTCTAAAATTTTTCTTTAATTTTCTAGGATTTTTTAAAAATTTCCCTTAATTTTTTAGGATTTTTAAAAAAAATTCTCCTAATTTTCTAAGATTTTCTAAAAAAATTTCTTAATTTCTAGGATTTTCTAAAAAAATTTCTTAATTTTCTAAAATTTTTGAAAAATGCCCCTTAATTTTCTAGAGTTTATAATTTTTTAAAATTTGCCATAGATTTTAGGATTTTCGACAAAAAAATTTTCTGAACTTTTAAAATTTTTAAAAATTTTCTCCCCATTATTTTTCATGCCCAAAAAACAAAAACAAGAATTCCGCCCTTAGTTTTTCACATTTAGCCCCAAAAACAAAAACAAAAACAAAAACAAAAACAAAAACAAAAAATTAGTCCCTTAGTTTTTCTCTAAAAAATAAAAATAAAACTAAAAAAAAATTCAAGCCCTTTATTTTTGTTACTTTGGTTAAAATAATCATCCTTTTTATTGTTTGAATCTGAAATCATATGTCCTAGTGTCCCTACTATTTTAATCTCCTTTACACAGGTACCTAAGCTAAGTTTTACATGTCTAAATCTCAAACATTATGCGCAAGACATCAACATCATCATTCATCATCATCAACATCATCATCACATCATACAATATGAGGGATCCAAGGCATGTGTCTATATTTGAGACATATCATAAAAATATGCTTTAATATTGAACAAGTAAGGATAGGGAACCTACCAAATGGCGTTTGCGAGAGATGTGCTGGTTGGACTCCCAAAGAAAAACATCGGCAGCAATGGAGTCTGTGGGTGGCTCGTAGCACCGCATCCCACCCAAGACCAAGCGGTGGGGGACCGGAGCATAGCTATGTGGATCGAAGGGCGCTGGGTGGCCCTCTCCAGCATTGGGATCAAGGAAATCGGCCATCTCGACCTCAGTAGCAGCGTCTACAGCTACCTATGCTTCAGCAGTTGCTCGTGCCTCCTCCTCAGCAACACGGTGGGAGGCACGCTCCGCCTCAAGCACAAGGGCATCCATTGCAGCAGAAGGTTGAGTGGTGGCGACCCCGCCGGCGGGAAGGCTGGAGGTCGTGCCCCTGAGAGTCCCTATAACGGAGCTCTCACTCGTGGAGGAGTCTCGGACGGCTCCGGCGATGTCCTCAAGGTGCTTGTGTCCTGCCATAATTGAGGAAAGAAGAAAGGGAAAGGTATGGATGCAAAGGAAGAGAGGAAAGCAAGAGGGAGTTGAGAGAAGGTTGAGAGTGCAAGGAAGCTAGAGAGTGTGAGTATGTGAAGAATGAACTAACCCGAGCGCGTTTGGGAGATGTATGCACGTTTAGAAACGGCAATCGCCACTTTCAATGTGAGCGACCGCTATGTTAAAAGGGCTTTTATCCAGCGACTGCCATGTTGGAAGGGTTTGAAGGCTGCGACCGCCATGTCAGAGGTGAAATGGCTCGGCGACCGCCAGCTGTCAAACAGTCACATCAGTTTTAGGGATTTAAAGGGGCTGTTTGGGGGGGTTTTGTAATTTGTGTGTATATTTCCTTTTAGTACGATTATTTTATTTTATTTGTGTGTTTACTTTATGTGATTATTTTCTTTTTGTATCGACTTCATGTGTTATTTCCAAAAACAAATTTCGCAAAAATGATTTCCAAAAAAAAAAAAACTAATCTTGAGTGTTTTCCAAAAATACTTCAAGAAAATTTTTGTGTTTAGAAATAATTTTAAATTTGCGTTTGTTTCTTCAAAAATGATCGTCTGACACAAATAATTTGTGTATTTTTGACTTAATCCTTATTTTTTGTGAGGTTTTCTCTTTGGATAAATTTAATTTTAAGCCGTGACTTGACTTTTAATTATTTTTATCTCGTGCTTTGTTCCAAATTTTTAGGTCTTGACTTCACATATTAATTCGTGATTATCATTTCCGATAAATTTAATTTTAAGTCGTGACTTGGCTTTTAATTATTTTTATCCCGTGCTTCGACCCAAATTTTTAGGTCTTGACTCAACCTATTAATTCGTGGTCTCTCCTTCTGATAAATTTAATTTTAAACCGTGACTTGACTTTTAATTATTTTCATCCCGTGCTTCGTCCCAAATTTTTAGATCTTGATTCGACCTATTAATCCATGGTTCTCTCCGATAAGGATGATTTTAAAGTCTTAACTCGACTTTTTAGTTATCCTTATCCCATTATCGTTCTGGGTTGTTAAGTCTTGACTCGACCGATCAATTCATTGTTACCTTCCCTGTTAAGGTAATTTCTAGGATCTTGACTCGATCCTTTTGATTATCTTATCCCCAGCCGAGTTCTTAGATCTTGACTCGACCTTTGACTTGTTTGTTTATGCTCCATTTAGATCTTGACTCGATCTCTAGGATTTGTTTGATTATATCGATGTGTTTACATTATGTTAGCATTCGCATCATGTTTAGCATCTTGTATCCTTGCATTTTGCCCCGGGAACTGCATTTTGGTCTGTTCCCTAGCAAAGGGTACGTAGGCAACTCGATAAAAATTCGAGTACGACCAACATCATATGCATGCTTGTGTGTTTGTGGCTTAAGATTGACAGCTTGGTCAAATGACTGTTGTCTCTAGATCTATGCAAGTTATATCAAAGAAGGGCAACTGTAGACACCCTAATTTGGCCCAGTACGATCATCGGGAAATGATCCAAGCTCGGTAATTGAACTCAATCATTAAAACGTTCAAACCAATTAAATCTTTTTGAACCACCAACTCCAATGTGGCGACCGCCAATAGAACCCTTTGGAAACTTCCATTTTTTGTGGCAACCACCATGTTTATTGTGGTAACCGCCAATAAAACTTCTTGGAAATCCTACCCCAAAGTGGCGACCGCCACCTCCAACATGGTGACCGCCAACTTGCATTTTGGTGACCGCCAATAGAAGCTCTTGGAACCTTTTCAAACATGGTGACCGTCAACTCCAAATGGTCCGACGTGTCCCAAACGTATCAGCATCTCATTTGTGACACCCCGTTTCCTGGGCATTTCAGGACATATGTAACTATAAATACGGGACATATTCTACCCGAATGTTCATAAATACATAAGATAACTACTACATCATTAACGGTTCAGAGATTGTTCAAAACACTTAATAATTGCAGTCATCCAAAAAGCTTAATAAAAGTTACATTATATCCATGGAATACTGAACAAAAAGATCAAAAAGTAAACATTCTACGTCTTCAAACTGCGCCATTGGGGTTGACCTTCTCCTGCCACCCTCCCTCTTCTTCAAAGTCTCTTTCCTCAACGAACAAGTCTTCCTCAGAGGGTCCTTCTTGACCTGTGGCACGAATGCCATGAGTCGGAGCCCAGAAGCAAATTCTCTAAACGGTCTAACAAACTCACAACGAGATATTCTACAATACATATCGTATAATACCCAATGCAAAGTTAAGGGAACAGAGATATAGGCAAGTTATCATTTTCATCAATAGGATGAGCACATATAAGAATAGAAGTGTGAGTGCGTGATACAGATAAATGCAATGCAAATGCCCAACCCCAAGTACTTCCAAAATAGTATCATAAATTCCACTCCGAAAATTACAGAGTAGACTTGATGGTATATTGATCACTTACCCTATCCTAGTCTCATTTCGAAAGGTAAACGCTCATGTACAATTAATTATTGCATGGTATATAAACATGACATGGCACATGGTATAACTTGCTAAAGTATTAAGTACAAGCATGTAAAGCATAACCACAATTTAAGCAACATAGGCTCGAACCATTGGCATGAGTTCATCTCATCAAAAGCATCATTTTCATACACTAATTACTCACAAAATTCATATAAAGTTCACACACTCAAGTCTCATAAGTAACACACCATTCAAACACTTGGCCAATTTTAGGTACAAGTTTAATTGCTGGTTCTAAAGTTGCGACAGTGTTTCAAAGTACTTAGACATTGATTTAATTTTTAAAATTTTAACACCAATTAGATAAAAATATTTTCTTTCACTTTCATATTTATCACCAAGGTCAGTTTCTAAAGTAAAAAGGTCATTTATTTTATTTTAGTAAAAACATTAAGCATTTTACAGAGAAAATCTTAGAAATTGGGCCTCTGTTGGCCACGGTTTTGGGGTATCATTTAAAGGGCTATGGCTCTGATTTGTGGTGATATTTTAGTTTACGATGTTCCTTACAAGTTTAATGTTTTGTGCTAAGGCAAGTTATTTGGAAAAGGTTTGAGATGTTGGCCAATTTATAAAAAGGGTTCAGTTAGACTAAAAAGGGCTTGCAGAGTGCGTTTTTAACGGAGAATGCTCAAAATCTTTGGGGTATCATCCGAGGGTGTTTTGGGCTGATGTTTGCCCACTTTTGGAGTTGGCTTCTAAAAAGTTAGGCTTTGGGTCTAACAATAATGGGTGACAGAGAGGTCTGTCGGTCACTGGACCTTAACTGTGACTTTGGGAAAACTTTTGACCAGTCAAGACTTCATATTTTTGGCTCATTGTTGGTTACCAGAAAGATAAGTATGTCCTCTACAAGTTTTATGTTTTAACCGAAGCTCGGTTCTCACTCTAACTTAAGGTGTTTAGGACAGCAACTCAGAATGGTCAAGATCTGACACTCTTTGGAAAAAATGAGACATCTTGAGTTTTACTCAACGAAATCACTTCAAACTAATTTTGTATGAATGAGAACTCAAAAATATAGATCTGGACACAAAAATAACTTTAAAATCATTTTTCTAAAATTAGTTATGATGTTTTAACGTTGGTGGCAGAAAGTAAGCAAATCCAGAAAATCAGGTAACTTAGGGTTTTAGTTGTTTAGCTTATGTTGTGTACATTTTTGACATGTTTTCTTTGCATGCATGTTATAAACTCACATAAACCAAAACTCTAGAATACACACAAGCCATAAAACTTGAAAACATACACATGCAAGCTCATACAAAACACAATCTTGCCCTAGCAGTCCACTATTTGCATCTACAACGCCTTTTTTTGAGTTATCCTTCGTTTCTTTTTCTTAGGGTTTGTTATAGAGACGGATTGAAGGGTATCTTGGGGGAGAATATCATAAGGTTTAAGGGAGTTACTTACCTCTTTTGATGCTTAAAATGTTGAGGAAGGAGTGAACTTAGCTTCAATGTTTCTCCTTGGACCTTTCCTCCTTCTTTCTTTTTCTCTTCTTCTTCTTTGTAGACACTTAGAGAAATTTTTGTAGTCTCCCTTTCTCACTCTCTCAGCCGTACCATATGAAGGAAGAGAGTGCTTGGGGTGTGTTTTTATGATAGAAATTATATTGGAGATTAATTATTGCAAATAATTTTAAATTTGAATTTTTGTAAATTTCTATTGGTTGCATGAGAGGTGGGAGTAGTTTGAGAGAAACATATTCAGACCATGGCAGCAAGGGAATACGGCTGGGGCTGTTTGGGGAACTAAAAAGCTGATTTTGTATTTAATTAGAATTTTAAATTGTATTTTGGTACTTTTTTGTGAATATAAATGCATAAAATATTAATTTTATATACCTAAACCTACTAAAACCTATTATATTAATGTATTCATAATTTATTTAGTATTTCCATAATTTATCATAATTTTGATAACAATTAAATAAATAAGTGTAGACTTTTAAGCTAAATTAAGCTAGTTTGACTAAAATTTACTTTTTGACTTATTTATTTTGTAGATATTTTAAATAATTATTTGTTTGCTTTATTTGCTTTATTTTGATTTATTTGTTATTTTATATTTTATTAATTAATTGTATATAAATATCTGATTTTAGGTGTCTATGTGTCAAATTTTAAATTTTTAGGACTTTTTGCTGTACTAGTGGTAAAGTGGTCATTTTACCTTAATTATGAGAATTTTTTATTTTTAATTTAATATTTTATATTATTTACTTAATTGAAACTGTTCTGAAACTTTTCTAAGTGTTAGGGTTTTTCTTCTGAGTATTTGGCCTTTTTAGGGTTTCTGGTTCAAGTTAGAGTTTTGGGTTGAGTTAGGGTTTTCTATTGTTCATATAGCAACCTAAGTTCTTAGTGTCTATCCGTTGCTAATACCAGGGTTTGGGTTAGATCGCTCTATGGGTAGTTACAGTTCGGGCTGTTACAACTAAGGTCTGGGCCGGGTTATTATAGTCTAGGTGGTTACTACTATGGTTAGGGCCGGGGTCTTACATGAGGTTGAAGAATTCTATAAATACTGTACCCTGGCGTACGTTTTCAAGACAGAATTTTAGAGAGAAATTTAGTGAGAGAAGTTTTGTCGAATATTCACCGAGCAATCCGAGCCCCAACGCCGAAACCCTGCTGAAGCACCAAGAGCTGAACCCTGATACCAAAGTTCTGAAGCCCTAGCTTGGATCATCGCTTGAGGATCGAATTTCCCATTGCCATTTCCCGACTCGAGAATTTCTTAGCAATCCAGGTATTTTGTTTGGAGCCTCGATCTTTCTAACTTCATTTCCTTTCTTTTGGAGTGATCGGATTAAATTCAATTTCATTTCGCATATTTATTTCATTTACATAGTTAATCTTATTTATCATTTAACTTGCCTCATGTAATTTAGTCACTTTAATTAATTTCTTAGTTTACGCATTCACATTAAGCACATTGCTATTTTTCATTAATTTATCAATTTAGTGCTAATATATTTTGCACTTATTAATATTGTTAATTATTACAATAATGCACATACATCTATGTGAATATAGTTGCCAATACTACATTCACATTTAAATTAAATAGTTGTACTTATTTTCTATTATTAGCATTAGCTTAATGTTAGTATTTATTTTCTTTTTCTCTTTTTTTCTTTTAATATTAGTGTAATGTTCTTTTCTAATACTTTATTTTCTTTTCTTTATTACTAGCTTTTGTAATGTAGCATTTTATTTTATTTATTATTAGCTTTACTATTCTTATAAATTTTTATTTTCTTTTTCTTTTTTTATATCTTTATTTTCTTTTTATAGTATTTTTTTATTCTTTTATTTTGTTAAACCCAAAAATCACAAAAAGTCTTTTAAGTTAATTTTTACCTTTAAATGATAGTATAATTTTCTCTCTTGTTCATTTTATTTCTTTTATTTTTTTTTTATTTTGTTTAAAAGTATGAGATGTAAATAGTTAGGGTTTTCTTTTTATTAGTTTAATAAGCATTTTCTAACCCTCTCATTTTTGCGTAATTTTTCTTTTGTAAACTTTTTTTTTATTTTCTTTTTTTTTAAATCTTAAAGTTCTCTTTTATCATAACACCCTTGTTTTTAGTTTCTTTGTTAGTAAACTCTTTTTTTTTATATAGAATTTTTATGTATCTTTTTTTCTACATTTAGTATTTCTTTCATCATGTTAATGTTTCTCTAAATGTATGTTTGTGATATGCATGTTTTCGTTACATTCTTTAAATGCATGTTTAGAATAGTTTAGATTATTTTGTTAGCAAATCATGTTTAGGTAATTTTAGCAATTTCTAGCATGTTTTTGTTCTTTTACTTAAATCATGATAGCTTAGGTTATTTTTGTGAAAATTGCATGTGAGAGTGCACCATGTATCATTTAGTTAGAATTGCATGCCGTAGGACTTAGGATTTTTCTTTGGGTACTTGTTTTATTTGGCGTTTTATATACATATGTTATGTATTTTTATTATTTGATTTTGGATGTTCTCTCATTGCCTCAACTTTTTTCATTTACATGCATTTGAAAAATTTTATTAAAGTACCAATGATGATTAGTAGAGGCCAACCTTATGGTTGGGCGAACGGGGTGCGTAACACCTTTCTCGATTCGTACCTTAACCCCTGAATCCTTTTTCTCTAGTTAAACGTTTCAAAGATCAGTAGCCATTTTTGTTTTTCTTGATTTTTCTTAAAAATCAAGTGGCGACTCTATTTTCAACAAAAAGAAATTTTTAAGATTTGACTTTCAAGGTGTTAAAGTATTTTTTAAACATATTTTGAATTCTCTTATTTTTGAACATTTCTAAAATCCCAAAATTTCGGCGCCACACTAACAAGTAAGGCATCGAGAAATAAACTGAACCACATCCCTCTTTATCCCCTTCCACCAGAACTGACGGCACATATCATGATACATCTTGGTGCCTCCCGAGTGCACTACAAGACGAGAATGATGAAAATCGCGTAACACATCGCCACGACACGATTTTTTGCCCAAACACACTCCTAGAAAATCTAAAACTCTAATCTAGGCTTACAACCCATCCCTAGGTATCGCTCTCACTAGCAACTCGATCCCGTAACATCTGAGCTTCCAGATCTATCTACTGAGCCTCCAGAACACAGGTAATCAACATGAGCTGTGAAACCACTAAAAATAGGGTCGCACCCTCATCTGTCTCTCCAAGACACAAATCAAACTCACCAACCTCCTCAAGCATGTCCCGCTCCCGCATGGCAATAGAAGCCAATGAACCATGGTATCTCCTATTAAGAGCAACGGCCATGACATTGACCTTCCCGGGGTGATACTGGAGATCAAATTCGTAGTCCTCCATAAACTCCATCAACCTTCGCTAGCAAAGATTAAGGTCTTTCTGAGACAACAAGTATTTTAAACTCTTGTGATCCGATAAAACTTCAAAATGCTCACCATATAAATAGTGCCGCTATGCTTTCAAGGCAAAAACTACGGCTTCCAACTCCAAATCATTGCGCCGCATAGTTCTATTCGTGATTCTTCAACTGTCGAGATTCATAAGCCAAAATCTTACCCACCTGTATTAAGACACACCCGAATCCATCATGCGATGTATCCTAATAAAATGTGTAACCCAAACCTTGCTCCGACATAACTAGCACTGGTGCAGTGGTTAATCTCTTCTTCAGTTCCTGAAATGCTAACTCACAAGACTCACTGCAAACAAACTTGACTCCCTTTTATGTAAGGCGAGTTATCGATGCGCCAAATCCAGAAAAATCTTTCACCAATCGTCGGTAATAGCCTGCCAAACCCAAAAAACTACGAATCTCAAACACATCTTTTGGTTGTTCCCAACTCATCATTGCGTCAGTCTTTGAAGAATCTATAGATACTCCTTCCTCCGATACCACATATTCAAAAAACTGCACTTCAGGCATCCAAAATTCACACTTCTCAAATTTCGCATACAGTCGATGTTCCCTCAAAAGCTGCAGAGCAACACGTAGATGCCCCTCATGTATCTCCCTCGAAGGTGAGTAGATAAGAATGTCGTCCACAAACACAATCTCAAAACTATCAAGTTATGGATGGAATATGCAGTTTAGCAAGTTCATGAACGTCACAGGAGCGTTTATCAAATCGAATGGCATAACCAAAAACTCATAGTGATCATAACGGGTTCGAAAAGCAGTCATCGCTATATCTTCTTCCCTGATCCTCAACAGGTGATATCCCAACCTCAAATCAATCTTAGAAAAATAGTATAAACCCTTTAATTGGTCAAACAAATCATCAATCATCGGCATAGGATACTTTTTTTTCACCGTTACCTAATTTTGCTTCCAATAATCAATACATAATCTGAAGGACCCATCCTTCTTTTTAGCAAACAAGGCCAGAGCTCCCCACGGCAACGTACTCGGGCATACAAAACCCTTATTAAGCAAATCTTGAAGCTGTACCTTAAGCTATCACAACTCTGTTGGTACAAAATGATAAGACAACATTGAAATAGGAGCGGCTCCCAAAACAAGATCGATAGAAAACTCTACCTCACAACTCAATGGCAACTGAAATAGATCGTCAGGAATGACATCTAGATAGTCACAAACCACATGGAGAAGCTCTCCTCGACCCCCAACAGTCTCATCCAATATGAGAGCAGAAAAGAGGAAACTAAGATTTTCTCAATTTCGCACAACATCGAGCATGGGCACTGAACCATTGTCTCAATCACCAACGAAACAAAAACAATCACCCTCAAGCATACAAATCAATACCCTCCGTCGATCACAATCGATATAGGCACGATAGCTGGTCAGCCAATCCATCCTAGGATGATATCAAATGTGGTCATGTCAAAAATGATGAAATCAAACTGTAAACAGCGGCCAGCGACCTCTAACTCACAAGATTTACAAACTCATTCCAACACCATGCTCACACTAATCGGGGTCTCTACACATAATGTGCTACCTAATGAGTCTATTTCTAACCCCAAAACAAATGCAAAAGCAGATGAGATAAAATATTATGAGGCTCTCGTGTTGACAAGAACACTAACCCATGATCTATACACTAAGAGAGTACCTCTGATAATTGAGATAGTCGCTACAAAATTAGGCATAACCAGTGCCTTGGGAGAACTAGGATCTGTTATGGCATACACTTGGCCTTGCCGTCCCCTGGCCTGCTCACCATAGCTCTACACTGCGGGCTATCGCATGACTAAACTTAGGCCCCTCCTTCTATAACACTAGAAGTTTGAGCTGTTGGCTGCTCTGCGGATGCTGGTAAGTTTGTCATTCTTATGCAGACTTAACAACTAGTGTACCTGTTGCGCTCTATATACTTCCTCTCTTAGGGCAGTTCCTAGAAAAATGCCCTGATTGGCCACACCTAAAACAGACTGGTGGCTCTCTCTCCTATAACTGAGCAAGTACCGAACTCTAAGACTGTTTCTTCTATGGACAATCTATGGCACAATGCCCTGGTTACCTGAACTAATAACAGATGAGCTCCTTCCACTCCGACCTCCTTAATGAAACCATCGAGGGTGATGGTGCGAAAAATTGCTACTGATATGATCGCATAGGATGAGAATTATGACCAGATGACTTTTGTCGCTTATTCCTGCTCCCCCCAGACTACGTACCTCCTCCATCTAGCTGGGTCCTACACTCAATAGCCTTGCGTGTTTCATTCAAGGTATTTTCCATGGTGATAGTTGACTCCACCAAGTTCGTAAATACGCACATCCTCAATGTCGCCACTTGATCTTTGATCACGAATTTCAAACCCCTCTTAAACTTTTTTGTATGCAATTTGTCTGTAGTTACAACTTCCTTTGCAAAATGGGACAAGCTAATGAACTCCACCTCGTATTGAACCACAGTCATTACTCATTGGGTGAGAAAAAGAAATTAATCCTAGTATAGGTCTCTAGAGGACTCAGGAAAGTATTTCTCCAAAAATACTTTGGCAAAAGCTGCCCATGTACCCTCCACGGTAGTTCTGGCAAATTTTCACCATTCATGGGCGTCACCCCTCAGCTGAAATGCGATAAACGCGACCCTTAAGTCATCCTCGACTATCTACAATGTATCCAAAATTCTTGTCACTATCTCTAACCATTCTGTGGTTACCTTGGGATCAGGATCCCCAACAAAGGTAAGAGGGTCAAGACGTTACTCATGCATTGCAACAAATGCCCTCAGCTCAGGTACTCTCGCTCTACTCCTAGTGGCCTCAGCTAGCTGACGGATGGAACCCACAATCTCACGTAGCAATCCTACCCTATCTACTAGTCCTTGGGGAGTATTAGCATTCCCAACATCAAGAATTGGCACGTCCCCTTTGCCTAAACCATGGTCACGGTCTCGTCCTCTCCACACAAACATAACTTTTATACGAAAGAAATATAGAATATAACAACGTAAGATTCACTCATCATGTTATTACCGACATAAGTTACATAATCATGGTAACACTTAGCCATTTAAGATCATGTAAACAAATTTTACGTACCGAAAAGCAGTAACAAGAGTGATAAGTCAATTTGGATAACCTACTTAGATTCCTTGCTAGATAGTTCGTCGACTAAATGCATTTCTAACTTGGCTTCCAAGTTTATTAATCCAAATGCCCAAAGGCAAAACTAATCAATCCTAAGCTCCATTCTCCATGCTCACGTATACATGGCATCCTCATGCTTAATAGATTATCATTATCATATTATCAAAATATTTAAATACATGCAATCAAGTACACGTGAACATCTTCATAGGATGATGCAACCTCTCCCACAACTCTTGGGTATTCGAACCTAGAGCTATAATACCAAATTGTCATACGCCAAAATCCAGGTCATGAGAACCACCCAAGAAACCCATTTTGAGATACCAAGATCCATCAAAACCACCCGAACCTAGACGGGTCCAAGAATATAAACGAAAGCGAGCTTAAAACCATTGAAAAACGCACTCCCGAGGGTATATTTTATGTAAAAAAATAGTCCTAAAAGAATAAAGTCACGGTCCCCAAGAGCTAAGCTATAAAACAAACAATCAAAATTTTTAAAAAATTGTCCAGAAGGCTCGGTTGGTCAAAAGACTGCTCAAGCGGTACTTGTATGCCCACTGGTTTGCCATGCTAAAACAAAAACCAATGAATTTACCTCGACTGCTGGATAAATCGCTCAAGCGGTCCGTCGAGCAGTCTGGCTCTCGACCCTTTTTCAAACACCACCTTTAAAAACTGAACACTCGAACTTTTTTCCAACCTTTTTGAAAATTTTCAAGGCATAACAAGCCAACTACAATATGCTAAAATAAGGTTCAAAATCCTCCCTCGAGGCACAAGAGTTGATATAAAGCATAAACCAACCGAAAATCATTTATTATAACGTTAAAACTAACTGGATGATAACCACTTCATACAACTATGGAAGCAAACAACCAACCCATGGTTCCTCTCAATAACATACAACATATATGCATTGGTATCAAGGCCTCAACTCTTACAAAACATATAACTTCATTACATGATCCATTAACAAAAACGGTGATAACAATCGATCAACAAAACTACTAATAACAACAAAAGAGTTTTATCTTCACCTCCTCCAGGGCTCACTGAGATCAAGCCACGTGATCAACTTCACCTGAAAGATTTTAAATTCCACAATGTAAGTCGAAGCCTAATAGGAATAGACTAGTATGATTTAAAAGCATAACATGCAATCACGAATTATATGAACAACTCGACTACACAAGTCTCAAAACGGTTTTTCATCTCTGAAATCCCAAGTTTTCATATAATTCCACAACTTCCAACAGTTTAATAAATATAAACAACACGTTATCTTCTAACCTGGTTTCCACAACTCATAATAATTTCTCTATACCAACTCTGTCGTCCTGGGGACAAAGGTAACAACTATAGATTCCCACACATTAACCACGTTCTGGGGCATCCAATGATCCATTAGTTAATGGCAAGTTCTATACGTGGCTATAACAACAAACGCCTCCCATTGAGGCAACTACTTCATTTACGAGAATTAACCCGAAGGGACGAAGAACCTACTTTGTGTAAATTTTTAAATTTTCACCGAGTAGTGATTAAAGCCCACATACACACATTGTTACGGCACATCTATAAAATCATTAAAAAGGTGCACAGCATAACTACGAAAATATTTATAAATAAACACAACTAGGTACAAAACGTATAAAGGCATTTAGCCACGTCGTCCAAATAACTATGGAGGTCGACCAACATTTTGAAAATGTTTCCACCATCTCAATCGAATCGTTTAAAACTAAGGCTCAACCCCAAAAATTAGCTCCAAACTTCTGAAACTATGTTTTCACATCAAATATATACATCATTTTGATTTTTAAAACTCATCTTTTTAAAAACCATGGACACATACATTCACTAACTTTGAAATAAACTATAAAAATGCATAACATGCTTTTTATCCAACTAAATAAGGTTTAAACACAAAGTTTAACATTTATAATATTTTAAAATGGTAAAAGTGCGTATAAATCACATGTAGCACCTTTTAAAGCAAGATAGTCAAAAAATTCTACCCCAGAGAGTTAAAAACTCGATACTTTAAACACCGGTAAGAAATTAAAGTCGCTAAAATGAGATTCCGTTTCGATGAACGCGAATCTCACAGTGAGGATATTAACGATCGACTATCGCAACGCCAAAAATTGGGCCCAAAGCAAGCCAAAAGTTAGAGAGAAGGGCTGGGGTTTGGTCTTTGTTCCAAGGGAAGAAAAGAGAAGCTTGCGGAAGAAGCTTCGGTCCAAAAACCAAGGTAAGAGCTGGCACTTTATATAGCCCACGCAGATAGACTGCTCGAGTGATCTAAGGACCAATCGAGCGGTCCTACCCAAAAAGAGAACAATTTTCTGCTGTAACGCCCGACATGACCAAAATTGAAACCTACATGCATATCTAAATCAGTACATGCATAAAATATATAGAAACATGTTTTTCTATAAAGATTAAAATAATAACCAATCCATTACATATATAAAATACAAAAAAAAAAAGAACCAGGTAACACATATAATCCCTATTCTGCCTTGTGGGTGTACCGAATTTCTATTTCGGAGTTCGAGAAAAAATTAAGATTTTTTCATACTAGGTTCTGTCCGAACAATTTCCCCGTTCGTCCACACGAATTGACTCAAAACAATTTTTTGTTGTATGTTGTTCTTGTTCTGCACCATATTTGATTCTATTAATATGCTCTATTATTATTTTCTCGAATTTCGATCCCTTTAGAGTGTAGAGACGGACATAGATGGAACACCATATCCATAAAAAGAGGAAAAAACCCATTAATGAGATGGAGAAAGATGGGCCCAAAAACGTAAAATCTATCAATTCTAGTGGCCCTCATAAGAAGAAAAAAGAAGAAACAAAACAAGAAACAGAGAGAATGCAGACTCTCCACAACTTTTCCCTCCTTCCAAACACCAACCCCATGATTTTTAGAAAAAAAGAAATAAACCCTTTTTGATTTTAGAAAAACCCTCCAATTAAAAACTGGCCAAATAAATTAATGGTTAGAAAAAAAAATAAGAATTTGACATATTGCAAAGGGAAAAAAAAAGAGGCATCTTTGCCAAATCAAACACACATTAGAGAGGCAAAGGAGAAGGAAAATCTCTTTGGAAGAAGAACGAGTTCGGGAGAAGAAATATGTAGACCAGAAAGAAAATTTCTAATTTTATTCATGGATTACTCGTCTTTCTTTTGCTTCAAAGCAATACCAATTGAACCTCCAATCGCGATCTAATGAGTTCAAAATTCATTAACATAATCACGATTCCCAACCTTCATAGTAGATTTTTTTTAATTAATTATAAAGATAAAATAATAAATTATTATTTTAAATTAACTCTGTTTATTCAATAAACTTGACAAGAGAGGGACTAGTATTATTTTAAAAATATCATAAGAGTTTCTTATATTTTGAATTATTCTTAAAAATATATGTATAATTTACCCCAATTTTTAATAGGCGTCCTTGCGTTGTTGATTGTAAAAAGAAGGAAAAGGTCGATCCTTTGACACGTAGGTTAGGACAACGTGGTTAGGTGACAAATCACATCTAATAGACAATGAAATGTCCCATAAGCCTACAGTAGTTGTATCCCCCGTTTGATGATTTACCAACCACGTCCACGTGTCGATCATTTATAGATTCACTACCCTTTTGTTAGCCTTTTAACAACCACAATAAAGCTTGACCTATTTAAGGCAATCAAAATAGTGCATCAAGGGGAATGGGGGAGGGACAGCTCCATGCCGTGTCATGTTTGGAATTAGTTTGTGTATATATTTTTATGATTAAATTTATTTATTATGTAAATTTTGTTAAATTTATTATTTATATAAAAATTTATATTGATTTAATATTTATATTTAAGTGATTGAGGAATATTTGTTTAATAATTTTTTTAAAAATTATAATTTTTATTTATTTATTTATAAAATATTAGTAAGAGATCATATTCAATCACTTAGTTACAAGTATCAGATCAATCTGAATTTTTATATAAAAACAAATTCAATAAATTTTACGTAATAAATAAATTTAATTATAAAAATATATTTAAAAATTAATTCCAAACAAAACCTAGCACAATATTATTTTTTAAAACACAGCACCTTTCTCATTCCCGCGTCCAAGTTCACGTGGGTCCCATCTTTCAAATTAATAATTTGTAAAATCTTTTTTTCTCTAAGTTCAAACCTTGAAAGAAAAGGACAATTTATGTCACTGTCATTCTAACAAGTCTCATCCGAAAAAAAAGAAAAAATAAAAAGAAAGGTTGTGTTTTTCTACCGTGGGTGGAATAGGGATCGTGCAGCATTATACTGTCCTTTTAAGCATAGTATTTTTTTTAAATATATTTTTATGATTAAATTTTTTATGTAAAATTTGTGAATTTTGTTATTTATATAAAAATTTAGATTAATTCGATACTCCTATAGTTAAATAATCGTATAATATTGATTTTATAAATAATTGAATAAAAATTATAATTTTAAAATTTTTTTTATAAACAAACGTTATTCAATCATTTAGTTATAGGTATCGAATCAACTTAAATTATCATACGAATAATAAACTCGACAAACTCTATGTACTGAACAGATTCGATCATAAAAACATATTCAAAAAGGTACTGTGCTTAAAAACACAGCACGATAGTGTGCTTTTAAGTGCAATACCTTCTCCATTCCTACCGTGGACATGGATTATGGCACATCGTTGGAATGCGTAGGGTTTATTTTGATATTATTTTAGTAATTTAAAATGTTTATTTTTTTAGTGTATAAATTATTCATTTAAAACGTTAAGTTGCTTGAATATTGGTCTCATTTGACAACTGGATTTTAAGATGGTATTTTTTCTTAAAATCGTTTTAAGTCAACTAAATAAAAAATTCATTTACTGAATCGTAGAAATGACTTTAAATCAAAAGATAATAGGTTAAAAGTTTGGTTTAAAGTAATTTTAAGTCAAAAAAGTAAAAAGGTAAAAAGCTAAGTTAGAAAAAAGTTGCTATCAATTTTTTAAATTTTCTTTTACATAATTTTGTATTCAATATTGATCTTGTTTGATAAATTTTGAGAATATAAATTTTATAAAAAAAATAGAGATTTATATAGTAAAAGTTATGATATTTCTAAAAAATATACAAAATTATTTTATATAAAAAAAATAAAAAGGTTAAAAAGCTAAAAACCATTTAATTCTCAAATGAAACTTTTTGACTTATTTGACTTTAAATAAAAAGACAATAAGTCTACCTTAAAACCAGTTAATGAGGCCATTACGTATATATATGAATAAATTATATTTATTTTAAAAAAATAAAGGATAAGTGGGTAGCACAGTCTACGTTTTAAGAAAATTAAATATGGTTTGTTTATAGATTTAACTATTTCCCATTAATTTAATTGTTTTTATAAATAATTTATACTCCAAAAGTAATAGAATTGACAATTTAAATAATCAAGACAAGACAAGTTTGACACCACTCAACTATACATTGTAGTCCACTATGCGGATCACATATTAGCTAAATTCAAAATAAATTATCAAAATCAGCATATTAGATGTATGGATGGATCACATATTAGCTAAATTCAAAATCAATTATCAAAATCAGCATATTAGATGTATGGATTGTTCCAAGTAATCGTAGAGGAAATGAATATATTAAAAATAAAGGAAAAGTTTATGTATTCAGAAAAAGTATTTAAAATTTTATTTTAAAAATAATTTGTGAAGTGTAAATTCATATTTAATAGGATGTGGAACACACTTCAAGTGAATTTTAACTATTCATTTTAAAATTTGAATATTTTTCTAGGTATTTTTTCTGAATTTATAGTATTGCTGAAAAATAAAATATACTACTACCAAATTAAAGAAGAAATCATTTAAAATTGTAGTCACGTGCATCATATAATAATTAAACGTGCATTTGGTAAAGGTAAACTTTCATTGTTCACTTCTCCTTGAAGTTACTCTCAACCATTACTCGATGGCGGCAAAATTACATGTACCTAAAAAATGAGTCAAAGTAAAGCATCGAACACCATGGTAAATAAAATAAAATAACATGTATAATAGGAATGCATACAGTATTTTAATTTAGGATGACGAATTAATCTTTATAATCTCTCAGGGTTAGATATTCAATTTTTAAAAAAATATTAATAGAACAAACCTGTATAATTTTAAAAAATATTTAAAACTAATACTGCTATAATTGTAAAATAAGCAATTAAAACTTAGGAGGGTAGATGCCCCCACATGCCCTCCCCTTAGATCAGTCTGTGGTATATATAAGGAAAAATGGTATGTATGATTTACGTCAATAATGGTAAAAACAATAGAAAAACACTTACCAGAAAAATAACTTAAATCAATAAGAAATAACAAGATCACTTTATATGTAACCAAAGTTACAATTTCAAATGAAAAACCTGTGGAGGCAGTGATATTTATTGCTTATAATGAATTTTTCTTCTCATTCTCCGCCGTAGATGTAGGTATATTGTTGAATCACAAAAATTATATATTCTATATAATTATTTGTTGTCTTATTATTTGTATGAGTAGAAACCATTTTATTCCTTCATAATAGGTGCCAAGGATTGTCATTCTTCCAACATTTTCAATGTTAGAATATTAGACTAATTAGTGTCGAGAACAATTATGGTAGCCATTGACTAAGTATGAACATTCAATACTCATATTTGAATATCTTAAGATCAGTACTATGGGAGTGTGTAGCTTAGCTAAGTACTAGTTTTTTGCTTTCTGCAACTAATTTTAATTACAAACTATAATCTATTTAAAACACTTACAATTTCTACTATAATTTATAACTATTTTTTCTTTTACTCTAACTATAAGTTATAATTTTTACTGTACAGTCACAACTTCTGCTACAAATTACAATATATAAGATACTAGTTTCAGCAATTCCAAACATCACCCATGTTGTCGTGTTTTGCTCTTTCACCTTAATCTTAAATACGTGCCTTATAACAAAAGAAGCCAAAGTTTGACAATCGATTTAAAACAAGAATCTCAAGACACCTCAACCTAGAAGAATCAAAAGACAAACTACAATCCAAAGTGATATTCGGCACACTCACAACCTTGTATGGCTTGCACCTCTCTTGGCATGTTAGAAATGGATTGAATGTCTCCTGTCACAACTCGTAAAGCGTAACAAGCTTCCAGTACAAGTTTAAGCCCCAAAATGTGCTCGTCAATTTCTTCGTTAAAAATAGAAATATGCACTTCAGACGTCTAATCACCTTAAGTCCTCCTGATCATCACACCCTCAATCTTGTATGGCTTGCACCCTCAATCTTGTATAGCTTGCACCTCTTCTGGCCTGCTAGAATTAGTTTGAATTTCTCCTGTCACGACTCGTAAAATGTAACAAGCTTCCAGTACAAGTTTAAGCGGCGGAAGGTGCTCCTCGATTTCTTCGTTAAAAATAAGAAAATATACTTTAGACATCTAATCACCTTGAATCCTCTTGATCATCTTGAGTCCCTCTAAACATTTTGGATTGTCTCGTATGATAATTCATTATGTTCAATTAATGTTGATTGTCTTGTATGGTGGTCTATTCTTCTTGAAGCCTCTCATTTGACTCGTATAACAATTTTGTTGAAAAGTAAAGAAAAAATCACTTTTGCAGAATGCTGGATTAATGGTCTAAAGGTTTAATGGCCAATTAAAGTATTGCGAGCTATACAAGGCAGATCAATGGATGATTTCATTCGGATCAACAGACAAATCAATCGGATCTAAAGATAGATCGATTGGTCTTGGATGGATCAATTAGTGTCCAGATAGATCGATCAATTTGTGTGGGCCAGACTTATAATAGGTATTAGGGTTGCAGTTCTTGGGTGATTTTTTATTAGTCTTCATGGATGTAAACACGATATTTCGGACCACATAAATTCATCCTAGAAGATGTAGATAAAAAATGTTCAGTATTAGAAGGATTTATATATTCTCTTGCTAGGGAGAAGCTGGAGTAGTTGCCAAATGACAAATGGGAAGTACTAGATCGTAAAGCTTTAGAGATCGTGCGATAAAGCCTCCTACTATTATTGACACCCAACATCGAAAAGGAGAAGAAGACAACGAATTTGTTCAAGGGGCTGAAAAATTGTATAAAAATCCCTCAGGATTAAATAAGATATACTTTACAAAGAAGTTATTCAAGCCAAAGATGGAAGATGATGGAATTATTGCCAAGTCTCTCATTAAATTTAATACCATCACCAATTAGTTGGAATAGGTTGGTATTAATTTTGATAATGAAATAGGGCTCTACTCCTCATATCCAATTTGTCAAAAAACTGGAATGATTTGGTTATGGCAGTTAGCAATTCCTCTAGGTAAAAAAAGTTGAAGCTGGAGAATATTACTAGGTTTATTTTGGGAGAATAGTCACATAGAAGAAAAATTGATAAAAGGGTCTACATCAGGATCGACTCTAAACTTCGAAGAGAGAGGTTGGAAGAACAAAAAACTAATCAGAAAGGCCAGGGGAACTACACATTCAAATCATGGGGAAGATCATAGTCACTAAGTGACAAGACAAAATCTGGTGGATGTTCGAACTATGCTTAAAAGGGTAATTTCAAGAAAGACTGCAAGGTTTCGAGAAATTAAAGGGACAACTAAAATTAAGGGGGTAAGGCGATGGTGAACCTTACTAATGATGAAGCTATATATTGATGATTTGATTTGTGTTTTATATTCCGTAACTGAATCTTAGATTGTTACTTGGTAGAATCATTCTATGCTACTCATCGCATGGATATAATTCATAATTATGTGAAGGTGAACTTTAGAAAGGTATATTTAGGCAACAATGATGTAACACCCCGATTTTTAAACAATAAAAATCCAAGAGGATAATAAGATAAGAATCGTGTTTATAGACCTCCCAAACTGAAAGAGTTTATAAAACGAGTCTTTAGTAGTAAAACAAAACAAGGTGCCAAATCTTCTTATAAAAGATGAGAATAACCGTAAATATTATACTTGCAAGCAATTTCCAAAATAAGCCATTTCGTAACCCAAGGGATGCCCAAAGGAACCTAACAAAACCCCTTTTAAAATAGGTTTCACAAAAAGTGCAACTCAGTGGAGTCTGCTCAAGTGGACTCCCCACCGCTCGAGCGGTGAGGTATCCGAGAGTAAACTTTCCAAAGTCTAGAAAATTTTTTAAGTGTTGGAAAAATGCTCATTTTTCCTCATCTTTTGAACATGGTTTCCATAAATCAAAACTTGAAATGGAAACATATATTTAACATTGAAATCATTTTCAGCTCCGCAAAACTTGAAAACTGTCATTTTAAACTATAAAATTCCATACGAAAGCTAAAGTGTTTAAACCCAACATGCATACCCAACGTCCTCTCATGCATACAAAACATAAATACGTGGCCTTAAGGCCTTACAAAACGGGTTTCACCGACCTAAAAACAACTCTCAAATATAGCAAAAGAATTATAATAACAATATACAATTCTAATCAAAACAACCCAAGGGGTCACTACGGTCATTCTTCTCATTTGATCACATACTTCTTGTTATTATTGGAAACATATTTTAAACATGAGTCTAGGACTTCTAAGAAATAGACTAAAGATGAACAAATGCATGAGATGCAAGCATGGTTATGTGAAAGGTACCATATAGCCTTCTCAAAAAACTAAGTCCATTTTTCAAACAAATTTTCATTCACATAACTATGTCTTTATAAACAAACCGACTCCATTTTCCAACACAACCCCATAGTTTTAGCCTTCTACTTCCTTGTTAATTTCAAATTGTTCCAATATTTTTACATTCCCAATTACCTTCTACATTTATCACAATTTTGCTGCCGTTCAATTAAAATTTTGCAAATTCAGTTTCATTCACGATTTTCATACTTTCAATTACATTCAACCACTAACCAATGTTTTTCAAACCCAAACCAATTCATATTCTTGATTTAATTAAGTACAAAAACCCAGACGGCGCTGCAGGCGTTTGAGGGAGGAGGGGGGTTATTTTCTTTTCAAAATAAGAAAATTCAAGATATCTGAGTATCCTTTTTAGAAAATAGAGTCACCACTTGATTTCTGAGAAAAATAAAAAATAAAAAGAAAGCTGCGGGTCTTTTAAAAACGTAACTAGAGAAAAAGAGGGTTCGGGGATTAAGGTATGAAAAGAGAAAGTGTTAGGTACCCTTTTCGCCTAATCGTGAGGTTGACCTCTACTTTGTCAATATTGGTTCTTATTGTAAACTTTTTAAAAATAACATCTACAAAACGAGAGGTTAAAGAGAGTTCAAATAAAAGCAAACAAAGAAACAAAATCTTAACTATGATTTCTAGCGTTATGCAACTTGGTTATTATTTCTAGATATACCACACGTATCGTTTGAGCAAAGTAAAGCAAAAAGTATGCAAGTAAGCGATAAAATAAACAAATAAGTACCTAAAGGACATGCAAAAAGATTTCTACTGCTAATCATGCTATTATAAACAGATGGTACAGGACAAATAGAAGAGAATAAAACATTGTTTTGAGCTACTGGATATACACAAAATACACGGCCATGGAAACTAATGTTGCGGTCGTGAGAACATAAGGCACAAAACTGGCGGTCATGCCAAACATAGGGTAACCGCGAGAAACATGATGAACAATACTCATGGTCGTGACAAACAAAGATCGCGGCTGTGGTTTTTTTTAAAGGTCCAGAAAAAGGAGAACACAGAATAAGGCCCAAATGAGGCTCAAATGTACAGGATAAGTAGGGCAGAGGCCATACCAATTGATTTTAAGTTAAATCCATCAACCTTCATCCAATATAAAAATAATAACTCAAAACAGAATACACAGGAAACTAAAAATAATAACAGAATACGATAAACACATTTCTCATGTTATTGGCCTTAACAAATCTTACGGCCGTAGCAAAGGTAGGTGACAGTCGTGACAATCATAGAAATAAAGATTGCGGCTCTCATAGCAAACGCACGACCTACACGGTGTGGCTTATAAAACAAATGGTCGTGACATTGAAAGGTCACGGCCATTGCATTTCAAATCCACATAATACATGGAAATGAAGTTGTAAAGAATATAGACCATGGCCTATTTGGTGTAGGCTAGATCCTCTGTTCACCACCCACTAAGAAAATAAACTAAGGCATAGAAAAGAAGCAATACTAAACAGAACAGTAAAAAGAGAAAAAACCTTAAAATAAATGAACATTAGGGGGTTTTTGAAGGAGTTTTCACTTCTTAGCCTAAAAACAAAGGTTGCGGCTGTGACTATAGAATGTCACGGCTGTACTATTTATAGGCATAAAGAAGGCAGCTAGGCATAAAAATCTCACGGCCTTTACTGTGGGTTTAACAAAATATGCGGCTATTTTATTTTAGAACCATAGAAAACTGTTGGTGTGCTTAGTGTGCTTGTGAGCATCAAAATGAAATGAAAACAATAGTAAATATATGAAACAAAAAGCTAAGAATGCATTGTTTATAATAAAAACTTGAAGAAATAATACATGTATTGAAATAAATAGCAAAAAAGCAATAAAAAAAAATAGAAGAAACCTCACACACGACACCCTCGGGGGAAGAAAATGATGGTTTATAGAAGAGTCATGATTCCTAAGGTTACCTTGTACGAATATCCGCCTTAAATGGCCCCCGGGGTGAGAATAGGATGGCTCGAAATCTATATCAGCTCTATAACCTCCTCTAATGCAAGCAAGAACACGTCCAAGGCTCGGGAAACATGAAATGAATGGGTGAGTTTTGATTTTGGCAGAGATTGGACCTCTAGGTTATTTCTCTCTCGTTTTTGCTTGGAATCGCCGCCTATTTATATGCAAGGCGAGCAACACAGACCACTTCTGGGATGCTACCACTGTCCAAAAAAGGGGTAATAGTGACGGTCGCTACCTTTTTGCTTTTGTATAGTGACTGTCGCTACCTTTTTGGCAATGAAAAGGTTAGCCGTGACTTTCAAAAGTCGTGGCTAGGCCTAGGGTTTCAAAAGAGTGGCGGCCGTGACAAAGGAAGTCGCGACTTGCTTTAGGGTTTTCAAAAAGGTAGCAGCGGTGATAGGAAGGACACGACCTGTTCTAGGGTTTTGAAAAATGTGACAGCCGTGAGGATAGGAATCTCACGACCTAAGAATTTTTTGTGGTTTTCTTGGGTTTTGAGCCAAATTCGTGATTTTACTTACTTGTGAGTAACTTTGCGCATAACTCTCATTTTTTTCATCATTAGAGCACATTCGAGATGGGTGCCTAAGATTCGGCTTGGTCAGATTAGGGTGTCTATAGTTACCTCTCTTTGACAAAGCTTACAACAACTCGTAGCGCAAGTAATGTCAAAACTCTAGAGATAAATTGATTGAGCAAGCTGCCAATCTTATGCACAAACAAAACATGCAGTAAAGCGTGGTCGAACTTGAATTTTTATCGAGCTTCCTACATACCTCATTGTAAGGTATCAGATCGGTCGTAGTTCATGGGGCAATGCATATAATGCAAACAAACTAATCATGATGCATGGCAGATGCAAAACATGGTGCAGGTAGAAGATATGATGCAAAATATAGGAACTTTAAAAGGTTGAGTCAGGACCTAAAGAAGTAAACAACAATCCAAAGCTTTAAGAACTCCACTGAAGGTGCTTGGGAAGCAGGGATTAGGGTGCCTTAACAAATCTAAAAATTGTCTCACGAACTTAGGACCTAGGCAATACTTCGCATATGACTAGGGCTTGAAAGAGAGGGATGCCTAGTCCTCTAGGGTTTTAGGGTGCCTAGATCACAAGGGCTTAGAAAAAGGGATGCTTAGTCCTCTAGGGCTTGAAAAAGAGGGATGCCCAGTCCTCCTCTAGGGCTTGGAAAAGGGAGATGCCTAGTCCTCTACGGCTTGAAAAAAGGGGTATGCCTAGTCCTCTAGGGCTTAGAAAAGAGGTATGCCTAGTACTCTAGAGCTTGGGAAAGAGCTATGCCTAGTCCTCTAGGACTTAGAAAAAAGGTATGCCTAGTTTTGTAGGGCTTAAAAGGATTTTAGAAGAGGGAGATGCCTAGTCCTCTAGAGCCTGAAAAGAGGTATGCCTAGTCCTCTAGAGCTTGAAAAAGAGGGATGCCTAGTCCTTTAGGGCCTGAAAAGAGGTATGCCTAGTCCTCTAGAGCTTAAAAAAGAGGGATGCCTAGTCTTCTAGGGCTTGGAAAACCTAAGGATTGTTTTATGTACTTAGGACTTAGACAACACTTCGCATATAACTAGGATTTTAGAAGAGATGGATGTCTAGTCTTCTAGGGCTTAGAAAAAATCTAAGGATTGTCTCACGAACTTAGGACCTTGACAATGCTTTGAATATGACTAGGGTTTGAAAGGAGAAAAAGAGGACTTGGCGCGAGTGATGACCCTTGCTGCTTCCTTCTTCTTTTCTTTTCTCTTTTATTTCTTGTACATGGAGGCCCGCACGCCTATTTCTTTACTTAAGCCTGCGTGCCAACTGATACACTTGATGCACTGCACTAGTATACACTACTGTTTTACTTAGGACAGGCCTTCATGCCTTTAGATTACATTATGTTCATTATGGATGCTTGCTCTTTTTATACATATTAAAACATGTTTTCGATCACTCGAGTTTTTTTAATTATGCATGATGTATGTTTGTGAGTTCAATACTTGCCTTGCGAGCCCATTTTGTGTAGCGAGTTGCTACAGGTTCCTTGCAAGGATGCTAGCAAGAAAAGAAAGTGCTGTAAAAAATTTTCTATAGGAAAAGTTTGCAGACGTGAGGAAAAATCTTGCGGGCATGATGTTTGAAAGTGGCGACTTGGAAGATTGGAGTTCATGGCCGTGATGTTTGATGGCAGAGCTTTTTGGCACGAAAATTAAGGCTGATTTAGTGGTCTTCTATTTTTTGGCTCTATAAAGGGGTAACTGTTCCAGACCCTACTGCTCTGCATATCTTTGTACTTTTATTTCTTTTTTTATGGCCCATTCTTATAACAACTCTCTGTTAGCTTGGACGGGCAACTTCTCTTTGGTTCAGTGTGAAACTTTCTTGACTTTGATCTAGATGCACTATTCTCCTTGCGAACGATGAAGATTGATTGGCATCTTCTGCGAGGAGCAGCCCAACTGTGGGACCCCAAGGTACATGTATTTCATTTCATATATGAGAAGCTGTGTCCGACGATGGAGATCTTTTCTGCCATTCTCGAGATTTCAGGCCGAGAGGAGGCCATAGTTCCCATAACTTTCTCAAGTCTCAAGGATAGGTTGGTGCAGCTTTACGACTATTCTAGACACGAGGCTTCTCTCATTATCCACGATGGGTCCTTTAATGTGGCTAGGATCATAGACCGCCTTGGGCCTCGGGGGTCTCTTGACTACTTATCTTTCCAACTTTAGTGGATGTGGCTCATCAGAACCATGAGGGTCGGGATCCTACTTCGTTAGTCCTTGCCGAGATGCTCCTTGTCCTTGATGTGGTCTATACTGAGGGTGCCTGTGACACCCTGTTCCCCGGGTATGTTGGGGCATAAGTAACTATAAGTAAGGGACATATTCTAGCCGAATGTTCATAAATATATAAGATAACTAATACATCATTAACGGTTCAAAGATTGTTCAAAATACTTAATAAGTATAATCATCTAGAAAACTTAATAAAAGTCACATTACGTCTGTGGAAAACTGAACAAAAGATCAAAAGTAAATGTCCTACATCTTCAAACTGTGCCGTTGGGATTAACCTGCTCCTGCCACTCTCCCTCTTCTTCAAAGTCTCCTTCCTCAACGAACGCGCCTTCCTCGAACTATTTTTCTTCTTCACTTGTGGCACTAATGCCATGAGCCGGAGCCCAGAAGCAAATTTTCTAAACTGTCTAACAAACTCATGACAAGATATTCTACAATACATATCATATAATACCCAATGCAAATTTAAGGGGCAGAGAGATAAACAATTTATCATTTTCAACAGGGCAAGCACACATATAAGATCAGTTGTGCGTGTACGTGATGCAGATGAATACAATACAATTTTCCAGCCCAAGGTACTTCCAGGACAATATCATGAATTCCACGCTGGGAATTACGAAATAGACTTGATGGCTCTTGATCACCGAACCTATTATCGCCTCATTGTGAATAGTAAATGCATTGCTGAGCTTTATGCCACAACTGTTTTACACAATGACAATGGCGTGGGGACTGACCTTTATCCAATTTACCCATCCTTATTCCAGGTTGACTAGTCCCACCTTAAGAACAAGAATACTTATTAGGTGTCAACCCAAAGTCTAATTAAAGCTAGTGACGAACCCATGGTGCCTAAACCTCCCATTTATAACAAAAACCTCCAATTTCATTTTCAAACATAGCAACCAGGGATGCCGTAGACCCACAACCACTTAACAATGATTTCCATGTCACCCAAACCAATTTGAAAGATACGAAGGGACTCCGATAACCCAAGATGAAATGGAGGAATACTCATGATGTGCAATATGCCTCTTGTATACAATTAATCATTGTATGATATACAAATATAACACGGTATATGGTACAACTTGCTAAAGCATTAAGTTTAAACATGCGAAACATAATCATAACTTAGGTGACATAGAATCGAACTATTGGCATGAGTTCATTCCATCAAAAGCATCATTTTCATACACTAATTACTTACGAAATTCACAAAAGATTTACATACTCAAGTCTCATAAGTAACACACTGTTCGAACACTTAGTTAATTTTAGGTACAAGTTCAATTGCTAGTTTTAAAGTTGTGACAGTATTTTGAAGTACTTAGACATTGATTTAATTTTTGAAATTTTAACACTAATTAGATAAAAATATTTTCTATAACTTTCATATTTATCACCAAGGTCAGTTCCTAAAGTAAAAAGGTTATTTATATTATTTTAGTAAAACCCTTCAGCATTTTACAGAGAAAATCATAGAAATTAAGCCTCGGTTGGCCATGGTTTTGGGACATCACTTCAAGGGCTATGTCTCTAATTTTTTGTGAGGTTCTAGTTTAAGGTGTCCCCTGAAAGTTTCATGTTTTGTGCTAAGGCAAGGTATTTGGAAAAAAGTTTGATTTTAACAGAGAATACTCAAAACTTTTAGGATATCATCCGAGGGTATTTTGGGTTGATTTTTTCTCTGTAACTATTTTAATATGTTAGCTACATTTCTCATGTTTACCACTTGTGGATTTGGCATCTAAAAATTTAGGTTTTGGATCTCACAAAAATATGTGACAGAGAGATCTGTCAGTCACTAAACCTCAATGGTGACTTTGGGAGGAGTTTTGACCTATCAAGACTTTATATATTTGGCGCATTTTAGGTGGACAGAAAGATAAATATGTTCTCTACAAGTTTTATGTTTTGACCTAAGCTCGGTTCTCACTCTAACTTAGGATTTTTTGGTCTACAACTCAGAGTGGTCAAGATCTAACACTCTTTGGAAAAAATGAAATATCTAGAGTTCTACTCAACGAAATCACTTCAAACTAATTTTGTATGAAAGAGAATTCAATAATCTATATCTGGACACAAAAATCACTTTAAGACCATATTTTTACATTTAGTTATGGTGCTTTAAAGTTGGTGGCAGAAAATAGGTAAGCCCAGAAAATCAGGTAACCTAGGGTTTTAGTTGCTTAGCTTGTGTTGTGTGCATTCTTGATGTGTTTTCTTTGCATGCATATCTTAAAATCATATAAATCAAAACTCTAGAAGATGTTTAAGCCATAAAATCAAAAACATACACATGCAAGCACATACAAAGCACCATCTTGCCCTAGCAGTTCACTATTTGCATCTACGCCTTTTTTTTGAGTTATTCTTCATTTCTTTTTGTTAGGGTTTGTTATAGAGATGGATTGGGGGGTATCTTGAGGAAAAATATCAGAAGATTTAAGGGAGTTTTTTACCTCTTTTGATGCTCAAAAAGTTTGAAGAAGAAGTGGACTTGGCTTTAATGATTCCTCCTTGGTTTCTCCTAACTCCTCATTCCTTCCTTCTTCCTTCTTCTCTCCTTCTTTCTTGGTAAACACTTAGAGATTTTTGGGTAGCCCTCTCTCTCACCTCTCAGCCGAAAATACATGAAGGAGAGTGAAGGATAAGGTCTTGTTTTTATAGAAAAAAATGTAATAGAGTGTAATTATTACTTAAATTTAAAATTTGAATTTTCTTGGACCCTCATTGGTTGCATGGGAGGTGGGATTAATGGAGGCAAACAAAAATTAGATTTTGGGGAAGGGGGTTTCTGCCATGCAGTGTTTGGGAGACTAAAAAGCTGATTTTGTAGTTAATTTGGGTTTTAATTTGTATTTTGGTACATTTTTGTGAATATATATGTATAAAATATTAATTTTATGTACCATTTTGGTATCTAACCCTACTAAAACCTATTATATTAATGTATTTATAATTAATTTAGTCTTTTCATGATTTATCATAATTTTGATAGTAATTAATTAAATAAGTGTAGGCTTTTAAGCTAAATTAAGCTAGTTTGATTAGAATTGACTTTTTAACTTATATATTGTGTAGAGATTTTAAATAATTATTTGTTTACTTTTTTTGACCTACATTATTATATTACTATATATATTACTTGTATAAAAAATATTAGATCAAAATAATGCTTAATTTATACATCTGTTTCTTATTTTTAAACTTAAAAAGACAAAAAGTAACTTTTTGGGCACAATTTGCTAGGTGGCCAGCCATGCAAGGGAAATTTGGTCATTTTTGTTGTTATTTTATTTTTTATTAATTAATTGTATATAAATATTTGATTTTGAGTGTCTATGTGTCAAATCTTGAATTTTTAGGACTTTTTACTGTACTAGGGGCAAAATGGTCATTTTATCCTAATTATTGAAATTTTTTATTTTGAATTTTTTATTTTATGTTATTTACTTAATTTAAGCTATCCCGGAACTTTTTTGAGTATTAGAGCTTTGAGTATGAATATTAGGCCTTTTTAGGGTTTTCGGTTCAAATTAGGATTTCGAGTTAAGTTAGGATTTTTCATCCTTCTAGCGACCTAAAATCTCGTCAACTAACCGTCGCTAATACTAATGTTTAGGCTTAGATTGTTCTGCGAGTAGTTACAATTCGGGCTGTTACAACTAGGATCCGGGTCGGGTTGTTACAATCTAGGTGGTTACTACTAGAGTCCGGACCGGGGTGTTACAGTGCCCTTTGCTTTGTGGACAATGTTTTACTGCTACAGGTATTCACTCGATTCTCCTTTTTTTGTATTTCTTTCTATTTTTCTGCTCAGTTCTCTTTTTTCTATGTTTTTCTATACTGTTTCCCTCCCTGTTCTCCTTGTTCTGTATTTTTCTCTATCTTTTCCCACTCAGCTCTCTTTTTTCTATATTTCTTTCTATCTCAGCTCTCCTTTTTCTGTGTTTCTCTCTATTTTTTTTTCCGCTCAGCTCTCTTTTTTCTTTATTGCTCTCAGGTTTGGCTGATGAAGAAGGTGAATCTACTAGAGAAACCCATGTCCAATAACTACAGCGTGTAGTTATTTGTCTATCATCGAGCTTACCGTTTCTGCTCTACTGAAACTACTTGGAAGGACTAGGGAGGACATTTCCTGGCAATACCCCTAGTTGAAGATTTCCCTTGTTATTGCTGCCACCACGGATCACTCCGGGGTCTTGTTGGTTGGCTTGAAGTTATCTACTTTCTATCATTCATACCGCATTTTTCGTCAACTCGGGCACACTAAGACTAGGCTTGATGCTGCTGTGGGTCATCTATACAATTCTCCACACTAAGCTACCTTCTTGGGCCAATTCCGATGGATTTAGTCTTCCTGACCAATGATGCTAGTTGGTAGCGAGTTTGATGGCGAGCTTTATGAGGACTACAAAGCATGGCTTATGATAGAATTAGAGCGCTGTGCAAGGCAGGAAGGAGACACTGTTGGAGCGGAAATAAAAATTTTGAACCGACTCCATGACCGTAAAAAATGATATATGCGTTTTTCATGAAAAACGAGAACCGTAATAATCTTAATAGTATAATACCTTTATGAAACTTGTCGAAAAGTTTCAAGAAGTCCCAAATACGTTGAAGACGACCTT